>JAHZNE010001361.1:0-24755 GCA_027744055.1 Callyntrura sp. NNG-2020 | reverse complement strand
TTAATTAATGGAATCAAATTGTAACTTTGCAGCCATTGTGCCGCTCGCGAGTGCCCCAGCAAAAGTTAAAATGTAAGTATAGCTCTCTACACAGTAAAAAACGTAAAAATTGAATTCATTCGGACATGTCATTGTAATTTTATCATTGTTCGTCTATTTTTATTAGTGGACGTTTTTTTTAGGTATATCCAGCTTCTATTCATACTGTGTAAGGACTGGCCACACAAGTCCTACAGAATAACAGTATTACTTATTATGAGTGAAATAACGAAATCTGCTTTAGTTTAGTCAAAATGTATAATGCATGAGGCGAATTTCCATTTGAGTGCGTAAAATTTCAAGTCAATGTTTTTATGTCAATCTTGGAAGGGAAAGAGTGAATATGGAGTACTCATGATCTCGCAGCGTGCCGTTGACGTTGACTGTTCATGATGGAAAAATTGGCTAATATTTAGCTTTAATACCTTTTTTAAGTGGGATTTTTTTCATATGTCACACGTGCATGCTATTTCCTTCGCTCCTAATAAAATACGATATTATGTCTGCTTGTGTGTACGTTAACAAATCTACATGAAATAGTTATTACAGACAGATAAAAATAAAGTATGTTTTATCTTATTGTATATTTATAGCTTACTCAGAAGAGCTTTAGGTAAAACGCTTCCTTGTACTCCCGTTTTTAGCAATGATTAAACTTGCTTTAGGTTATAACTGATTGGTATCATAATTTTTCACACCAAAGCAGTTGGTACTAAATGGAAGGTCAAGCCAACATTCGTTATCTCAATACAATTTAATCAGTGATTTATCTCCAATTACACATAACAAGGTAGTTAATTAGTATTAAAGGGTATCCGTCCGTATCTCTTACAAATTCTTGAAATGTATTTGTAGATTAGCCCGAATGAAATCAGACGCTAAAAGAATTTATATGGCTTATGACTCATTTACTGATTGTAGATGTGCCTTCACTTTTTTGGGGGGCAACGTGAGACTACCGGTTGGTTATGTAAAAGTACCAAATAACAACAATGAACCAATATCTTGTGAAATCGAAAGTAATTCTATTTTATTTAATTCCATCCAAGTATAAATATTAGAGGTTTGCAACCTGCAATACGTTTTTTAACACGAAGATGACTGAGCAACAATAATCGGGCTGTGCAGGGAGTACGTCTCTTGCACGCCGCGGTCGACATCAGTTACGATAATCATGGGTGCAGCATTGTAAATGCCGGGCCAAGCGATTCCAACATTGTACGTCACAGTTATTGTTTCCAGCGCACTCAACTGCAACTTCCAACTTGTTTTTCCAGACAAAAATATATCTCCCGATGCGCGTAAAGAAGGGCCAGCTGATGTAATACTGGAAGGGATGTTAAAAAAACGAATGATTAGTTTGTCTTTAGTTTATATGAGTTTAAATTTTTTTTATGATATCACTTACTCGTCTTTTGGAGGATTATTATGAAGCTGTAGCGTAAAATTTCCCCGGGTTCTGGAATGTATTTTCAAATCTACCTCGCATATGTGGACAGAAGAAGCAGAAAAATCTCTATAAATTGCATTCGGATGTTTGACTTGGAAAACAAATGTGCTCTCTATTGATGTAATAGCTTCTTGGATTTTTATCTGACTATTTCCCACAGCCAAGGTTGTGTTCTCAGTGTTTTTTATTCCCCATTGTACATTTATTTTTGTTTCATTTTCTGGGATGTCGACAGAGCTTCTGGTATCGTGAAACTTTAGGACAATATTTCTTGACTCATTTTTGTTCATTTCAATCACCGAATCCTCGACCGCGCCGGGTTCGATAACTTTCCTTGGAGCAGCGGAGCAGAGATCCACCACAGTGAGGTTATTCGGCGTAAAGTATATTTTGTTGACCAAAACGCTGTAATCCTACAAAAAATCCACACAGTTACACCAGCCCAAAAAAAACAAATTCGCCAACAGTAGCAATTAATATTTAAATAACTTACTACAGTTAAGTTGTATAATCTCAAAAGGCCTAAATATGTAACACAATCCAGCATTTTCAGAGAGCTATACTCTACATAAACCGCCGGGGTCAAATGCAATTTAGTGGAAACTCTTATCACACGATGGGTTCGTTTCTTTGGTTCTGACTTCGTAAATATTTCGTATAAAATTAAAATATCCAGCACCGTAAACTCTCCACTTTGAGGTGCTTTGAAAACGCACGGTATTTTCAAGTTGGAAGCGTACTCGTTACAGCGGAGTTGAGTAAATTTCTTTCCCGATGAAGTAATCTGTAAGGTGCTGTTAGGATCATGGGTCTCCGAGGGAAGAACTTGCAGCGTATCCTCCATGTTTTCTGTAGCTACGATGATTGTCGATAGCATCATATCGCTGGTTGTATACGTTGACTTTTCCTTAAGTACGATTTCAAAATTTGCTGCTTGCGCATGAAAAAATGTTTCCGGTAGACCATTCACCCTCGCCTACGTATAATTAAACGCGTTTTTAACTTTACCAAATACCAAAGAATGAAGCCGTATATTAGTAAATTACGCTTACCTCGAATAAAGGCAGTTTATCAGTAACAAGTATTTTGCTTCTCAAGTCCTTTGCATAAATTTTCCCACGCCTTTCTGCTTTAGTACCGTTTAGTCTAGGTCCTTTCAAATTTACCCTTTGTTGAAAACACACTCGGTTACCTGCTAATTCTAGTTCATAATGAACAGACTCAAATGTCACTAGGCCTACTTTATGACACGTCACGATAAATCTAAGCTGCGAAAGCAAACATTTCCAATTAACCAAAGTTCTATAATTGCAGCTTGTATTAAAATAAAGTTTGAACAGCTTAAGCTTACAGTTTTGCTTATTTCCGGTTCCAGCTCCATCTCAGCCACTTTGTTTACGTCAACTGAATTATCCTGGTCGAATTTTAACGTAATATTCCGAACTGACAACGTGATTTTCAAAGGATTGTGAAATGAGAGTTCAATAAAAAATGGTTCTGCAATCATTTCGAAACACCATTTTAAAAATAGTTATTTAGTTAAAAAGCTTTCTATATTAACATACTTCGAACACTCATAAAATATATTGAGAAATAATTACCATCACAAGGCACAGAAGGATTGATAGTGTTATCTAATTGACAGGAAAATAAAAGCCGCGATGGTTTGAACGATTTGACGGAGTCTTTAATGCACTCTCGAACTATGTGCTCCTCTAAACTATCCCAGCTGGAAATTAAAGAATGTTTAATTATAAATACACACAAAGAAAAGTATTCTGTTCATTCGATTACAATAAATTAATTATATTAAAGCGTGAGTTACTTTGTGACAGGGAGATTTTCTTCATCACCCACAGCACCTTCACATTCACCAGTCTCAAGGTCAGTGACTGCTATTCGAACCCGCATGTTCGAAAATTGTATTGTTGGAACAAAAAATTCCACAGGGTTGGAATATGTAGTTTTAAGTATCTGTAATTTAAATATAGCAGAACAATAATTGTTAGGAAACTTTATGTAAAAATTTTCTAGGAAATAGGATTCTTATTCCTACCGACAAAGTAGATAAGAACTCCTTATAGAATGTCTGTATTTGCTGTGACGGTTGCGGAGAAGGTGGAACAAGTGTAGCCATTAAATGCTTCGATACTCCGTCTGAAATATGAAGCATGTTTTGCAGTCTAGCTATTGTAAAATTAACATGGTCTTCTGCACATCGCCAACCCCGTCCATTATAAATTTGATAACTTTGGCGATAACAGTTCAACGAGTGACTTTTTTGTCCGGCCTTAGCGTATCTATATCCTGTGAATAAAAATAACTATGCATTAAGTACTGTTAACGAGATAAGCCCAAGTTCATAAAGAATGTTCATGATTACAACGAACCGGCTAAAACACTGTGTAAGGCATACTTCCTGGGTGAATTCATCTCAAGAAAGCAATATGCTGCTTGTTCCAGCATTAAGGCAGATCGTAAATCACAGTCTTCAGACGTCATTCTTATGAATATTGCTGCAGCTTCAGCATAATTGTCAAGCTGTTTCAGACATTCTGCACAAATTATAGCACATCTTGTAGCGGCATCGACCATTCTGTATTAAAAAGCATAGAAACAAGGGAAACCAGCATCAGTAATAGAAAACGTTCAACTCAATCAAAATCCAATATCGTTCCTACCTGCATTGATCTACAAAATGTCCGATGGCATCATTAACGTAATGAACAGGGAAAGCTCTTGCCATTGCCAGAGGAGGATCAGACTGCGACATCATAAAATGTGATATAGCAGCCAGCTCCAACGCAGAAGAATAATACAACCATGCTGCATCCCCATAAAAATCTTTTTTCAATTGATGATACAACTGATAAGCTCCTCCGTAATGGCCAAATAGAAAATAAATATCTCCCAATTTGCGACTTAGTATTTCCACGGACTCTGATGCATAGCTAAAAAGTTAAATACATCATTATCAGATACGGGTCAACACAATAAGTGTTAATTTGATACAGTAGTGGAATTGAAACGTTAATCGTACACAATTGATGGAGTACTTTTACTTGTGGTACCGAAAAGCCGCTTCGTTGCACTGAAAAAGGATTTACTCATTCCCCTTCGGTTTGTAATCTACATTAAGAACAGTAATTTTTATAGTGGTTGTTATTGTGCTGGTATAGCAAATGATGAGGATACTCACCGACTCGTTTAGATTTCTACATTGTCTTTCCATATATGGTAGCAAGGCTTTCGATATGAACTCATTGAAAGTGGATTGAATTCTTCTAACGTCGTGTATAGTTAATGCTGATCCATAGTTATGTTTTGTCATCCCTTCCACACCATTGGGTATTTCCCCATTCTGAGTGATAGTCGAAGGAGGAAATTCAGAAATCGGACTTAGAGGATGAAATACGTCAGTCTGTACAATAGTTTCTTGGCCTTCGTCCTGTATTTTTTCTTCCTTCTCGTTAGCATTCGTATCCATCTGCAGAGAAAGGTACAGTTGATTTAAATAAACTACGTTTCCAACAATAATGCAACGCCAACTTCACAATCCTAAAATCCTCATCCTACCATTGATGCCTCTTGTTCTGCAACGTAATTCCATGGATTTGGAACTAGCATTTCTGATTCGGGAGAGTCCTTTTCCACACGAATTTTTAGTAAATGGCAAAAGTTTCCACCATACATGGTTCGAAAAAGTTGGTATGCTTGTTCCGCTCTATAATAAAATCAGATTTTCACATGGAATACTACTAAAGTCTAATCAATTATCAACAAGTCAAGAGAAACATGAAACCTACTCATTGTCATCTGCTTTATTGTCTTGCAGAATCAAGTAGTACTTCAGGACGGATGGTAAAATCCAAGTGTTGGGATGATCGTATTGATGTTGCTGTTGAACTTTGCTCAGCTTTCCAACAACATTTGCAACGTCTTCAGAGCTTTTAACTTCCGAGGACGAAATAACAAGTACACAGGCAACAAAGTGATTAAGGAATTCATGTTGGCTCCCATATATCTCCGACTGAAGCTTCAGAAACGTCTTCCTCCATGTTTCAAACCAAAGTGTTCGACTAGGCAGGCGCACCTGGTAATTAGAACTTTTTCCGTCTAATGTTACGGTTTTACATTCTGATGAATTCAAATCAGCTCCTAATGGGGGTGGTGTTTGGGTTACAACGTTAGTAAGAAAACGGCGGCTTTTCTGAGCATCGTTTTCAGGTTTCTTCCATTCACCAATATCAACTAATGATAGATATAAATCTTTCACCAATATCAGTTGTCCATTTGGATCTTGCCAGGATGCTAAAAGTATACAGTTTCATTTACCCATTACATCATGTCTCTTCGCTTACAATTTCAATTAAAAATTTAGGAAGAAAAATCCAAAAACAATATACCTTCACTAGTTAACCTAGAAAATGGTTGAGCTAATTGAGTAAAACTCAAATTGTATTGTCGTATTACTGAGTCAGCCGAAGACGTGCACAAAACAGCAACTCGGGAACTGAAGGATGACCTTATAAGGTCTCGGGGTTTTACAGCAGCTTCGTCCATTGCAAAACCATATTCAGGTAGTGTATTATTCATAAAGTAACGTTAAAACATACAAGAAGTGTGTAATATTGAACGCTATCCGCTGTTGGCTGACGTTGATCGTTAACAGATAACCAAGCAAAATGAATGAACAGCGCTACACGAACAAATATCGAATAAATATTTCAACTCAAAACCCGAAACCGATGTTGACTGCCAACTAATCAAGGTTATACGTAAATTTATAAAAATTCCCTTACTAATTTACGACCAGCTAGTCTGGCACTACAAAATTTTCTTTACTACCCTAGCTAGTATTCACTTATACATGTTCCTCCCTGCTACGAAAGTACACTTTGTCCGGTCCTAATTCCTCTAATATCCTCTAATTCAACTAAATTTCGTAAAGCTATCAATTACTTGCAATTCAAGGCCTCAGATTCCCATTTCAAAATCCTCTATCTATTCATACAATCTTTCCTCCCACAACAACCACTGCCACTACTAACAAGGCAATAAGATACAACCATATTATCTCGCTGACTTTTTTACACCTAACTTGTTTCCAATATTTCGTCTCCTCCTGCTCGTGCCTCCCTTTTTTACTGACCAACAAAAATAATAGCAAATTGAAGTACGCACAAGTAAAGTAATGATATTATTATTATTTTGAATGGTGCGAATGCGAGTTTGCAATTTGCATCGGAATTTCAAAACAAATACATAGACAGTGTTGAAACTTTCTTTTTATTTTGCTCTATCCTCCTCTGTGCGTCCTTCTACTTTTGACTGCTGCTGCTGCATTTGCCATCCATCCATCAATGTGAGATGAATTTGAGGTATGTTGTTTGTATGTGGACGTAAGTACGTGTTCTTTATTTCTCACTCGCACAAAAACAGAAACATATGATCTCGAATTGCGATCACACACACACACACACACAAGCACAAGGCTGAGGCTGAGATTTACATACTTCCAAAAGATATTGGCCTACAATTGCCAGTACAACCGACGACGTTATCAAGAACAAAAGAGATTAAAGGCGCTGTGCTGGTAGCGAGCAGCGCAAACGCGTAAGCGCAAGCTTGCATCAAACGTGTAGATTGCGCAATTTGTGGGATGAATTAGATTGTGTAATGGGTGGCACAAAGTGATTATCTGGGGGAGACGTGATGATAGGAACAAGGAAGTTAAGCAGGGGGGTGAAAAATTCCGGCGGATTACGACATGCATTTTTTAAACTAAATGTAAACTGCTGCGGTAATGAGCAAGGAACAAGGTAATCATATCGTAAAATTGAAGTTGTCGTCAAATTAGGGGGGATGGAGATCGTGTTTACTAATGAACAGAATGTGCGACATTTGGTTTCAATGTTCCTGTGTCAGAGGTTACATGATACATGCGCACATATTGCACAATCACAGCACAACAGCTACCTAGTGCAATGCTGGTTTGTACTGGCGCATCACATCTTTTATTATGAAGAATGATGATATTACTCATGTTTCATGGAAAAAACGTACAAAAAAAGTATGTACCTGATGCTAATCATAATGATTGATGATATCAGCGATGATAAAGGTTAGGGTACCATTACTATTCCTCTTCCAATCCATCTTCCACGTTATCCGTGTAAAACAATACTCCACGATCCCGCCCCCTCCCCCTTGAGATACAACTTTTTATCGAGAATACCGGTAAAGGAATAATGGCAAGGGACAATTTGGAAGTTTTATGTGTACATTTCAAATAGGAATTAATACAAAATATTGAGTGAGTATTGAATATATGCAATAAATATAAGAAACGTAATTTACAACAAACTTTTGACGTAGACTGAGGACGAAGGCCCATTTTTAAGGACGGACAATATTTTATGTATATCGTCATTTTTGTCGCATTGTTTTGGAATTTGTGACGAGTTGTTTTTGATTGGCCTTGATAGACCTCTGAGACATTACATTACTCGATTACTCTTGGACACACGCCGTTTTCAGTGCGTTGACAGCATTCGATATTTCCTCCCTTGTGGTGGTTCTTCCCACGCTTAATCTAATCGTACGAGACGCTTCAGAGGGAGAAAGACCCGATGCCAAAAGGATTTCTGTAATGATTTGAACAATGCAACGTAGGCGTTATGGTATAAAGCTTCGGTCTTTCAACTATTTTGATTTTGTAAAAATAACGACGTAATGAAAACGGAGAAAGCTTTCATGCGTGTAGAACGCGGAACGTATAACGTTCTATTTCAGTTTAGGAAATTAACAATTGTTTGTTTTAACTACGGCATGTAGTCAGATTTTTATACCTGATGGCTTTTCCACGTTGGAGTGGCATGCTGCTCCCAGACTGGCAAGCAGCTTTCCCTTGCATTTCTCCTTTAAAACAGAATTGGCCTGCAAGCCGGCCGGTAAGCAGATGCTTACAGTGTTGGGTAAACGCTGCTTCACAATGGAAAAATTTATTTTCAAACCAGGTACCTTTTCCTGAAAAAAAGACGCATACATACTTATGCTTCAAATACAGCATAAACAGTGAATTGTTGTTTTCACTTCATCCGGATCAATATGCACACTGTAAAAAGGGTTACCTGCAGCTGCGACGCCAGTTCGTTGGCTAATTGTTTCATAGTTTCAGAATAAGCCTGTAGATTCTTTTGCACCAATTCTGCCGCTTTGCCGAGACCGACAATCATCGGTGTGTTTTCAGTGCCGGGCCTAAATCCTCTCTCTTGACCACCTCCACTAAAAATAGGGAGTAACGGTGGTGTATCCTGTGTCAAATGCTTGCAGTAAAGAGCTCCAATTCGGGGTCCATAAAACTTAACAAAATGGTAAACATAAAAAAACGCCCTCACGAGTCATGTTACATTATGTGTTGGATAGAGCAGAACCATTTCACAAAACTGCAATATCCAACTATTATGCATTGTGGACACACCACACACATACCTTGTGACCAACAATAGTTAGCATGTCAACTCCCATGCTTCCAACGTCAACCGGGACTTTCCCAATAGTTTGTGCTGCATCACAATGAAAATATATTTGAGGCAGCTCTTCTGCATGCCGCTGCGAATTTGTATTACTCAACTTTTCGGCAATTTCTTGGATCGGCATAATGACTCCTGTCTCATTATTGGCATGCATAATGGAAATAGCACAGGTGTTTTCTTTCAGCAGTGACATTACATCGTCAGGTTGTATTTGGCCATTTTTGTCCACAGGAATGAAAGAAAGTTCTGACGGCGACAAATATGACATTAAAAATTAAGTGCATTAAAAATTAAAGAAAGCAGCAATGCTGCTACCAATTTCTTATCATAGAGAAAGCAGTAAAGTACCAATTTGTCCTAATTGTTTCTGATTTTTTAAGACTTTAGCCACCGAATCGTGCTCCACATTGCTGGTTATGATGTGTGGTACTATACTTGGGTATCTGTTCTGTGCCAACTTGATGAGGGACAAAAGAGCAAGATTGTTTGCCTATTTAAACAATGAGACATTTAAAAAAATATAATTATTATTTAAGACTACAGCTATCCCAGAGTTTTCAGAGCATGTGAACCTCTGTTCCTCCGGACGTGAAAATGATATCCAGAGGATCGGCATTGAGCATTCGGGATATGTGCCGTCTACTTTGTTCAATGGCATGTTTAGCTTGCTCTCCAAATACATGCGAAGAGCTTGGATTTCCCCAGTGGAGCTTCAAACTCCTGGACACATCTGCTGCAACTTCCTCATCCAAAGGTGTAGTGGCATTGTAATCCAAATACACCGGAAGTGGCGCTAAAGACTCATTTTCTCCAGAGTACACTTCATTGCTCAGTTGTCGCTCCATTAGGCAAACGGTAATTAATTAAAAGCTGAAATAGAAGGTACACACACACTTTTCATTTTTTCTCTTCCTCTCCGTACACTGTAAACTGTATCACAATTTTACAGCTTATAGCAATAAATGCAATAAATACAAAAATAACAAAGCCAGTGCCAAGGTTGTTTTGTTAAAAATGAACCCTAATAATTTCTCCCCGATGGTTAATGTGACTTAATGTGTAGCAAATTACCTTTAATTGCCGGAAACCGTTTAGTGATACTGTACTAGTTAGTTGTACTTGTACTCACAGCTACACCTTTAAGCGTTACGAAATTAATATTAAATGTTAAGTAAAATATGCAATCACCGTTTGTAGGCTCTAGTGTGAATTCTAATCACTTCGGCACTGTTCTGATCTTACTATGTACTAAAAACTCAAACATAAACAATGCACAAAAGCTCATGCGAAGGAGAAAAAAATTCATTTTGCTTTGCACGACGGACTTTCTACATACCTACACCCTCTTCCTTTTCATTACACTGTACATAGTACATGGGAAATTGCAACAGAATTTTGTACTCACAAGGGAAGGTTTAGAGGTGTTCTGAAGTTAAATTGGGGTGTTAGAGAAATTGTTTTTTTTTACCAAAACAAGTGGGATTTATTGAACTGTCGCCTACATTATATTTACTTTTGATTAAATTATAACTTTGTATGTATTGCTTGCTCAGATAAATTATCTTCCGAAGGAAACATTTGTACTTAATATAGCGCACAAGTCATTATAGTGAATGTAAACGATGTGAACTATTAAACACCAATATGAAGACCCACACATGACATACATTTTAGTAAGATAAGACATGTAGGCACACACACATATATGTGCCATTCAACAAATCATGCAGGAAAAATAGGTCATTCATGCTGCAGCTACTTATTTTCTGACTCTGACATGTACTACGACGATACGATTTGTAAAGTTATTGTTTCCAATTATTTCTAAAATGCCATTTTTTTTTCACTTTAGCGTTGCAAACGACCAAGATCTAAAAGTATATTTTAGCACTCGATTGCGAGTCGCGATGTCATATTAAGTTGATGAGTTAATGCTTACGTGTGCAATGATGCGATAATATGAGTAGCCACTGACCTGTGGGCCAGATATATGACGATGATGGTAGTTGGTAGGTCGATGGCATGAAATACTATAAAAGGTTTACTGCATGTAATCTTGAGATTTTTAATCGGTTGATTTATCGATGACTGACTTGCATCAGGTCATGTTTATCTGTCAGGAGTCTGTTTTACACCAAGGACGACATATATTAGTTATTTAGTTAAAACTTATCAATAGAGCAGTAAAATAACAAAATAGTGTGTTTATTGATTCATGTTACAAAAAGTTTATAATTTAAAATTGCTCGATGCTCCAACCTATATGATATATACACTGCTACATACACTGTACACTTTTTATTTTGAAATCGTTTATTCAAACTATTTACAAAGCACTCCAACAAACAATACATGCTTACTACATACAAGTTAATAAATTAAAACGGTTATGGAGAAGGTTTCGAAGTTCGAGTCGGCCGATGACACTTATACGAGTAATAAAAACATTGCACAAAAATATCATAAAATAACATACCTAATTACACAAGTCATACCTCCACTAACCAAACTGCATTCTTTACATGTACCTATCACAAACTGAGCTGAGAAAAAACAAACTTTTCACAGATTACATACCTTTGAAGGACACGACTTTACAATTCACTCGCAGCAATACTGCATAGCACATGAAAATCTATATCTAAATATCGTCTCCAAAAGTCTTTATTTCTATACCAGTGGTCCGCTGGAAAACAAGGACTGGAAATACCTTGAAATATTTTTGCAATAGAGCGCGTCGTGAAATTCACGTCTCGGTTGCTATCAACTAGCTGTTGAATACTCCGACGAACGCTCTCTTCCTTTCCAGGATCTAGCGCAGTCTGGAAAACCAAAAATTCCCATTACAGCGAAACTTTTACAGTGTACATAATTCTTCTTTTCCAGTACCATATTAATCAGAAAATTCTAGATATAAAAAGCAATATGTCCGCGCATTAATCTAGATCCCTTACCTCGTTAGAATGAACAGCGGTAATTTCTGCTAGCATATATTCATCACTTTCAGAGAAATATTCGTATATGAACTTTTTGAGTTGACTGCTCTTTTCTTCATCAAATGCGTCACACAAATTATTTACGTTGGGGAAAGAGACGCTACATTAAACAAATTAGGCATATAACATGTTTGACCACTTTACAAAAATTTATAATCCCATAAATGTTGCTGATTTAATTAGACAAAAACCTTAAAAGTGCGTGGTAAACGCGTTGAAGCTGATACAGTTCTGTTTGTTCCTGTCTCACGTTTCGCCCGTGCAGTGAGTTTAATACCATGTCTGCTTCATCGTCTGTTAAGCTTCCAGGGGATTTTACACGATAGGCAAGACCAGAAAACTCCACTAGAAGGCCAGATTTACGAAACCTTGTTCCATTGCCTTAACATAATCAATAGAATATTTGATTAATCAATTGTAACACAAACAAATTTTTAAAAATGTAACTCATTTTGCAAACCAACCTTTATTGTCAAACTGTGAGGCAACCCATTCAAGATTTTTTAATTCCTTTTTCACAATATTGCTGTTCCAACCAACAGTTGCGGCTGCTTCAACAACGTTAAATTCCAGGTATGTATCCGTATCACAAAACTTATTTTTCTCCTTTTGCAAAGCGATTGCAACCGCCAACGGTGGACACTAAAATTAAAATTTAAACCCACATGCAATGAATTTCCACATACATTTTCATCATAGAAAAGGGCAACGTATAGCATTTATATAACCGTACACGTGCCGCAGCTGCTTTCAGCATTTTTGCTCCACCGTATGACTGTATTTTACATAATTCATATGTGAGGGGCATAATTTCGATCCATTTTTTCTCTCCCAATTCCAAGTAACATAAAAGGGTAGTAATATTCTCCTTTGGCAAATCCAAATCCATCACTGTGTTATCAATCGAAAATGAAACCTCATGGCCAGGACACGTGCTACCTTTGCTTTCTGACACACTGTCCGCACCACCCTTGAGTTGTTCGATTCGTTTACATTTACATGGTTGGAACACTTTTCGTAGAAGCCTCCTGATTGTCGGTCTGTCTACTGCGTTCGCATAAACGTGTCGCTTTAACTCACAAAGATCATTTCGCTGCAAATATTTATGGAAATTATATATAACCACGATTACAATAAGGACAAAGGAGAAAAATGAAAATAAAGATGGTAAACTAAACACGTCAACTCACTTGAGAATTCTGAAAATGAATCCAATTCAGATTAATTTCATATGCTATTCCGTTTCATAACGTCAGAGGCATAAGGTGCTGGCATTACCTGACATAAAGCCATTTTGAACGTTTTTCCGTCTACGTGGTGTCATTCCAGCATGATAAGCTTCACAACTTCCCGAAAGACGAGCCCCGGATTTGGTTTTAATTATTTTGTGAGGAGCTATTTCCTGCAAAAAAAGAAGTTGGCATTAACGCCTGAGTCTTCCTAAATAAACAATGGCAAGGTGGTAGCATCACTTACCTGCATCTTCGTTCTTATAAGGGTAGCGATGCGTTCGCACTGTTCTCTCCTAGTACAATATATAATTATGGAATCGCAGTCGCGGAACCGTTCCCCGCGAAGTAAAGTAAGCAACGCTTCATCTTTATAAACATCCCTAGATACACTGAGCTGGAGGTTCTTTGGAATCAATTCACCCCGAATTGTTGTGGAAGGATCGATTTGTAAATGCTCGCAAATGCTGCGAGCAGTGCTCTCTGTTGCCGTTGCTGTCAAGCCCAGTATTGTTTTCACATCAAGCTTCTCACGTAATATCTAAGAGAATTTCAACAAGAGTCAAAGTTTCAAGCATTATGTATTAAAACAACAAGACAGCAAATATGTAACTTGATTCCCTTACTTTGCATAGTTGTAAGTAACTGGGTCTAAAGTTATGGGACCATTGAGACACACAATGAACTTCGTCGATGCAAGCAAAGCTTATCTTTGGAAAATCAATATTATTTCCTCGCAGTAATCCAAATAGACCTCCGCAAACCGCTTCGGGGGAAACGAGGAGAATGTGCAGCTTTTTCGATTTCACTTTATCAAGAACGGTCTCCCTTTGTTTTGCAGTCATACCACCGTGTAGGCAAGCGGCATTGAGGAAAGGGGGTATACCTTGAACCTATTAATATAGTTATAAAGTTCACACTATATAAACATTGCTTTTCATAGCTTATCCAAGGATTTTTCTCAACGTGTTCCAATCAAAACTATAATATTTATTGTAGCATGCTCCAACATGATACCTGATCTTCCATAAGGCTGACAAGAGGAGATATACACAATGTTAAGGCACCAGGGTACTTTTTCTGATAAAGATAGGCAGGAAGCTGATAACACAAGCTTTTTCCAGATCCTGTGGATAAAATTAATAGAGTTGATAGTCCTTTCAAAACTCTATATACGGCTTCCCTTTGTCCAGGTCTGAAGTCATCATAACCGAAGGCCTGGATTCCTTCCTGCATAAGACTTCTTTCAGTGTCTGTTGGAACAAACAAAGTTGTTATGTTGTATGTTGTTTGTCGCCTTATGACAAACATATAAATAATTTATTAAAAAACTATGTATAACCCACCATTAATATGTGTTGATGGAGATGGACTCTGTTCTGAGTCCTCGCAAATAAAAAATGGATCCACGCATTCCACCAATTTAGGACAACTGCTCTCTTCGATATTTTGTCCAGTTGGAGTGCTGTCAACCGGACATTCTTCATTAGAATTTTCTCCTGCGTCTTCAGTGTCATTTTGCGCATTCGTTTTGGAAGTGTAAAGATTAATTCTGGAACTACTGGATGCATTTTTGTAAATCATTCGTGCTGCTTCTTGAAGCGTCGGGAATGGACTGTCATCCTGTTCTCCTTCAAATTCGTCTTGAGTATTATCTGCAGTAAGTTAGTATTTAGTATTTCAGAGAAGCTGAATAAGTAATCCTTGAGTAAACAAACGTGGTAAAACAATTGCTACAATATACATGATCAAATTAACGTTTCACTACTACCTTTCACGCAAAATTTTGCAAAGTGACCCTTTTCACCACATTTGTTACATGTAAAAGTGGCTGTGCCTGGTTCCTTCCTTTGAGCGGTTTTACGCTGCTTCCAATCCAATCGTTTCAACTTCAATGCGGATATTTTTCTATGACCTCTCACATAAACTTTTTTCGTTGTGTCAATACGAACATAATTTTCATCTACTTTTCCAGTCGACATTTTCCTGAAAACATTCAAGATATTCTTTTTTAAATGGCAGCCAAAAAACAAAATAGCAAACATTGAGTGATTGAAATAAAGTTCTGAACAACTAACGCCTCCAATGTGTATTTTGACGCATCATATCGCTTTCCTCGTTTCTTCTTAATTGTAATCTGAGGCTGCGATACTTCATCAAAGATATCAGCAGCAAGAGATTTCCGTACTGCAGCGGTATTGGCAGACACTTCGTTGTCGTCGCCTTCTTTGTAATCTATCTGTTTTTTCGTCCGTGTTGACCGTGGTTTTCCTTTGGTTTTCTCATGAGAAGTTGCCTTTACTATGGTAGATTTCTTTTTACCAACGGAAGATTGCTTCTTCTGCGTATGTTCCTTTTCATCACTATTATTTTGTGTGCTAGCAGTACTAGCTTTTTTAATTTCTTTCACGCTATCAGATTCAGTAACTTTTCCATTCTTTTTCTTCTGGGGACTGGGTGGTTTATAAGAAGCCAAGGAAAATGTCGCCCTTGTTGTGCGTTTCCCTGCAGAGCTCTTAAAAAATTTCCGTTTCGGTTCCGGTTTTTCAGGGCTCGGTGAAAACGCAAAACTGGCCAGCCGTTTTGTACCAGAACTATTTTGGGGAGACCCACCGCTGCAAAACGTTGACTTGGAGGTTTCTTCATCGTTACTGATACTGTCAGACAAAGACTTAATCAAACTTGAAACAGTATTTGAATCAATAGATGTAGAAAATTCTTCGTGATCAGAAGGAAGACAAGCATCTTCAGTAAAGCTGTACAACAATGATCCATCCGCAGCTGACATTACAGAGGTATTATTTCGAGATGTCTCGTTCAGAACTTCCTCCACAGCTTGAAGCACGTCTTCAGAATTGAAAAATGAATTAACGCAAATACCGCTATCCGAGTTTTCAGGACCCTGTGATACGTCATGAGAAATTCCGTTGTGGAAATCCGTCAAACTTTCTATTCCAGTCTTTTCTGTTTCTGATTCCATTGAATCCATATTAGTTTCCTCGTTTTCAAATGAGGTTTGCATGCCGTCAACTTCAGTAGCAACCAAAGGTTTAAATTTCTCCAGACTGCTATTTAACCCATCATCGAGCAATGCATTTTGTTCAGCAGTTCCATTTTGCTCCTCCACTTCCATCTCAGCATCTTTAACTCTAGCCAGCCATGCTGAGTCTACCAACTTGGATGTTCTAAAGCTTGTTCTTCCCTTGATTTGGGGACTTTTTATCTTAAAAGACGACTGAGATATACTTTTTTGTGGTGTTTGAGAACCCTTTACATTCTTACTGGACAAATCGTTTTCATCAGGTGGGAGAGCAGGTGAATTCGAATCTTTATTTAGTAAACTTGTTTGTTCTTTTAAATTAGCATTGAGGACGGTGGGGACATCACCCTCAGAAAGCTTAGTTGATTTTAAAAATCGATCTGCTATCAAAACTTTTCTTTCAACAACACGGTCGGAATCTTCTTTTACTAGTATGGTATTATGTTTTTTCGGTTCCTTCGATTTATTAAAGGACGTTTCTAGACAGCCCGATGACTTACATGCATTGAACAATTTTTTGAACGGTAAGAAGGAGGGACCAGCCGATTTACTATGTTCCCCCTTCGTCGTTACAGAGCCAGAAGTTTTAGAACTTCTTAATCCGAGCGATGGGTTTGACGTATCGTTTTTGTCTTTACAAGACAAGTTGAATTTGGATTTTGTTTGTGATTTTGCAGGTGTGCGGATTAAATATGTACGGTCGGTTCCCTGTAATTGACGTCGACTTTTTCCTAAAAATATTTTCCCGGGGGTCAAAACTGTATCGGTTTTTGGTTCTGTCAATCTACTTTCTTCCAAATACTTGCGAATTTTTACCAAATCCCGATATGACTCTTGGACATCGCGAGGAGCTGATTTCATGTCATCCTTTAAAAATAAATAAATTAAATGTTACTTGTGACATGTCTCAATGTCTCCGCATGACCTTTATGGAGGATTCATAATAAAAAGTACAAAGATGTGTTCATGCCGTTCATTGCAACTTGCAACTAATTAGTTACACCGAACGAAAGGCTATCATCGTCCAAAATTACCTTAACTGGTTTTCTGCCTTCAGTCTTAAATACCGCAAGCTCCCAATCTCTAATTTTCTTCTTCAGATGCTCGTATTTTGAACGAAGCTGTGCAATTTTCCGATCTCGATCCATCTTAAAATCTTGGGAAGTAGTTTGTTCTATAGAAAAACGAAATGAACGGCGAATTTACTTACAAAAATTGAAATTATCCATTATACGAATATACAAAATAAAAATACAAGCTTTTAATTGGCCAATGATTCATAATGATTAATGATTATATGCAAGTTCAAAATGCGCTTTCAACGTAACACTAGATTTATGGATGAGCTTAAAATGATGATGATATCCATCAACCTTGGTTAGACTCGTCTTTTCTACCTTTCTCTCTTCTACCTTGTTTGTACGCTGTGTTTTGTGTACTTACAAAATAAACAGTAAATAGAGAAGCTTTAAAACACTCACCAGTCACCACTGCACTCTCCAAAGTAGCACTTAATTTCTTCTTAATTACAAATTATGGCCAAACACCTGAAACAATCATTATTAACTTTCACTCCCCATGAGGTGATATAAAATCAAATGTGCAAATGTGTTACGGAGCGTTTGTTGACAACTTTAAAGTTGAACGAACACCGATATAGATTAGTTGATCTTTTGACAGTTGAAGCTGTCACTTGACATACAGAGACGGCAACACTCGAGTTTGAGCTTAGCTGAGTTTAGTAAACAAATTTATTTTCATAATTTGTTGTTTACATTGATTTTGGTCAAATAAATTACTTTTGTACATGTGGGGGAGGGAGGGAGTGGAGGGACAGTCTTGGATCAGAGGCAGTAATAATGTCAAAAATTATGAAATTTACTCAAACTCACATAAAGTGAAAATGGGATGCAAAAAGGCAATAGAATAAACCTCCAAAATCTCTATGTTTCCGCGCCCTCCTGGTTTAAAATTGTGGGGAATAGTGAAACAACGCAATGCCATACACACTATACACTTGATGTGCTCAGAGTGTTATATACATAACGCATAAGATGTACATGTATAAAAAGGAGATTATCTGGTTTTGGAATTTTTAGCGGCGCACAACTTCACACAAGTGACAAGATCACATGGACGGAGTTTTTTTTTATAAATTACATAGTATGACTAGAGATGATGTTAGGTAGGACAATGACGTGTGCAGACATTTCTGCCTTGCGCGATTGGATGTCTTCCAGTAAAAGGTTGCACGTGCTGGGTAATTTTAACACGATGCGATGATGAATTTCATTTCGCATGCCAATTTTTTTATTTAGCAAAAATGCATACATCAAACTAAACGCTAAAATGGGCTACAAAAAAGTATCAATGCTGTGAAACTAACAAACTAAACCACCGCTAATAGTAGACCCATTTCTCTTGTGAATAAAATGATAATGTGTGTGAGCGTATTTTGGTAGCCAGTATAGTATCCGAAATTGAAGTTTCATACAGGTTAATTTGTAAACGTTGAATGATTTAATTCTTGAATTCCTGTCATTAGTGCTGATGGTGCTATTGTCATTATCGTATTGCAAAATAATTTACAATGGATACAGATGTACCATATACCACTTGAGTTTTTTACCTGGCATTTGGGCTAACACCCAATTTCGGTTTTTGGTGACTCGGCGAAAACTTTCCGCATTGCAATTCCTATTCCACACGTGCAGTCGCGTATTTAGGCATATGTGTTACACACACGAGTAAATTTTGCGAAAAGCCGTATGTACAAAGTGCAGAATGCAACGACAATTGATAGATACAGATAACGTACTTCCTCCTTGAACATTATATACATTACTGTCAGTGTCAGCCGCATGTTTCCTTCTGTGACTCGGGTCATATATCTTGGCCGTCGTGTTAGCCCTAATACTCACAAATAGAATAGATAGAATGGGGATAATTAAAGGACACGCGTGTAAAAAAATTGTGAAGCCCCTCTCTGAAAAAATAGGCTGTGCATGTTTAATTTCGTGCAGTCGCATAAATTCTCGTATTTTATCGCACACATAATATCAAGCATCCATCAGTGTGGTTTTTCCTTACGGCTAGATATTGCGTTGCATGTCGATCGATGGGTCGATGAGTGGAAGTTGCAAGGCGAGTAAATAAAGCTGTGTGACCCCTGTTTCTTGTCACTTCACCACAAAAACAGGATGTTTTTAGATGTATCCACTTTTTGAGATGTTTCCAAATAATGGCTGTCGCTCCAAAATATTTCGTGTGTGCATTCACAACACAAGCGCTCTATAATTCCCATTGTCAATTGTCTTGCATTTTTATTACACGACTGTGGATTGAGACAGCGGTTACATACTAATAGTATGTACAATAAAATCATTCATGGTTCATCTACGACGAGCCTCCAACGATTGAGAGTTAATATGTGAAAGCCTGTAATTGCAATCACCATTTACCGACGCAGTTTTACGATACCACCTAACCTTTAATCCAGGTAATATGGGTATGGGTACAAAGTACATTGTACATTTACAAGGAGAAATGATACGTCATTCTACTCTACACCACATCCACATCTTTACATCGCGCACTCCCTCTTGCCGTATCATAAAATCTCCCACTTGAAGTACATGGCAAGTTGCAAGCAACTTTTAACATACGCACTACGCGCGCCAGAGTAAAGACTAGAGTAGGTATGTTATATGCGAATGATATTAATTGTACCAGAGATCCTCAGAAATGGTTAATGGCTCTTGAATTGCAAACGTCAGATCTCATGTCTCCTCTCTCTCTCTCTCTCTCTCTCTATCTCTGACTGGGTTAAACTTACTTCACAATGGTTTTTACTATTACTCTGCTATTGTGGCTTGTGGCTGTCTTATGTAACCTCGAGGTAACTTTACATTATGCACATACATAATACACAGTAGAAGCGCATATATAATATTAGCTGTCTGCAATATGCATAATGCACACATATACACATTCTTGAACTTTGTACTAACTACATCCATATAGCCTTGGGTGTACAACCTTCCATCTGTTCTGCGCCTGTGAATCTTTTAACATTGTGAGAACTGGCGGCTTATACACATTATGTATGAGCATATGTTATTGCAGATCACATTTTAGGTCCTGTCACGCAATTTGCGAATAATGAACAGCAGGACTCCCCACAGATTACTTGGAGGGGGAAGATTATGCAGCCATGACTATAAGTAAAAAGTATATTGTGTGTTCAACATTGTTGAGATGACTTTAACATGACCAGCACTCCTTGGCCTCGTGCCCTGTCGAAGAATTCATTCTTTTCCCATTTTCCTCTCCTCTGAGTAAGCAGCAAGAAAGTCGAATCTGGATTTTGGATGTGGAACAGCAGCAGTAGCAGCGAGAGCACAAGATATATCGAGTGATAGGGAAAGTGGAACTAAATTTTTTTATCGGTTCTCTGAACGCTCGTACCTCATGCCCATGCCGATTACATTTTTTCTGCTTTCACCTGTTAATTTGTTGTGTGCCACTCTTGACAAAAATTGCGAGCATACTTATTGGCAATAAATTAACTTTAACCTACTAGTTCTCTCAAATTAAAGAAAGCGGCTCAACGAAAAACATAAGTTCCAACAACGGGAAGCGGATAGAAACCCTGGAGTTGGAAACATATACCTACTTGCTACCATCTTCCATCATCCATAATTAATTAGTCTAGTCACATCATCGCGTATATACGACTTGTGAGCGGAGCTGTGAACCATTTTCCCTGTTTATTGGTGCGAAAAATTGTTGTACTGCAAATTAAAACTCTGACATCCACATCCCCAAGCGAGGTTCAAGCTAATAAGGATTGAGGACAATTACGGGCAATTTCTGATAACTTCAATTTGTACATGCAATAAACTCTAATTGTGTATATAAGATGAAGTTTTGGACGTCTGAATATACATTCAAGTAAATAAACTAATACCGTTTTAAACCATTTTAAGTGATTTCTAGAGAACTATTGGAAAACTACAAAAGTAAATGTAAATATTTAATGTGTTAAATGTTGTTTGTGTGCTGTATTTTAGTCATCCATGGGACAAAGTTGTCCAAGCAGCATGGAGAAAGTACCCAAATCCAATGAATCCTGCTGTGGCATCGATAGATGTTCTAGAAAGGAATGTTGATGATAAGGGAATACTTCATACACATCGTATTATCAGTTCAAAATGGGGCATTCCTGGTTGGGTCCAGAATGTAAGGAAATGTTTCAAAGTGATAAATTAAATATTTACAGGAGGGTAATTTAAACTTTGTTAATGGATATTATTCATTTCTATTTAAAATTGATATAGATAATGGGATCTCCTAGTATAATGTATGCTAATGAGGAGTCTGAAGTTGACCCTAATAATAAAACCATGATTTTAAAATCTAGGAATGTAAGTCTTTTAAATTAATTATCTTCGGGTTGGTATACCCCATCGTGTTTCTGGTTGGTAACACATGTTATTTTATATTCCAGATAACATTTTGTAGTAATATTGCTGTTGACGAACACCTTTATTTATGCCACACATCCAGAAGACCCAACAAAAACGCTACTTAAACAAGAGGCAGTCGTTTTAGTCAAAGGTGTTCCATTAAGTAGTTATATGGAAAGTTTACTGACGACAACTATAAGCCTCAATGCTAACAAAGTATGAACGAATCCTTTTGTTTCTTTAATTTTACGTTCGTGATTTCTTCATGGTCAGCAGTGCTCGTTAATATTCTTTATTCATCCAAACCTCTTTCTCCTTTTTTTCACTACAGGGACGACAAGCAATTAATTGGGTCATTAACAAAATTGATGAGGAGTTGAAAGATCTTTCAAATACGGCAGCTAAAAGCACAGACGAATTTATCAACCAAACAAAAAAGTCGATAGATGATATTACTGTTAGCGCAAAGAAATCTATGGACGATCTTTCATCGGTGGCCAAAAAATCCCTGGACGAACTTCTTCCCAGCAGTAGCACGCCGAGTGGTCCACAAGCAATGCCAAAGTTTTGATCTTAGGAACACTTAACCTTTTGAAATTTAACCCCTATTGGCACTTATAGCGGCGACTAATTTTTATTTTTGTGGCGACTTCCCAAAAAGCAACGCACTATATTAATTCGATATAACTGTAGTTCCATTTCGCGCACCTGCTGTTCATTTCATCAACCTCAAGTATTATTACGAGAGTGCTTGTAAGGATCTGTGTATGAAGTAAACAGTGGTAAATCACCAAGTATTTTATTTTGTTCAAAAAATGTAAAGAATTTATTATTAAAAAAGTAATACATGAACATTATAATTGTTAAAACTCAACGAATACTTTGGCCAGTGCATAAATAGTCTAGTTGATCTACTTACGTGACCTGCTAAAAAAACAATAGTGTATTAACAAATTAAAATATTAGAAGTAGTACGTTTAACATATATATGCGTTTTACATGACATTATCGTTTACAGCATCCACATCTACTGTGGTACAATCCTTGGTATCCGTAGAGGAAGAACTGGTTTCTCCAGGATTGCTCACATGTTGAAAGTGATTTTTGACAAAGTTAATGAACACCTATCAATATTTTTGTGAGTGTTCATATAAAAATCATTGTTTGTACTTTTTAATCTCTTTAATTTAAATAATATTTATTTAATAACTAACTTACGTTGTCCAAAGTGTTTTGAGATACGGAGTAATCCAAAATCGGCATATCTTTCATTGCTACTTCCATCTTATGAAACATGTCGTCCAAGGATGCGTGTTGTGATGCTATTTCGTAGTGCAAGCTACTGTGATGTTTTTCCTACATTCGAGCGTCAATAAATCAAACACTTTATAACTGTAATCCCTAAACAATTAAAAGCGTTATTGTTGTTCCTTGTAAACAATAATTACCATTACATACTTTTAATGCAGCGTTTGAAAACACCTTTCGCATATAGCGCTCCACTTTGGCTACATCCTTTTCCAGGTTACAACGCAATGTCAAGGAATAACCATCCCCAAATCTGGCAATAAATGTTTCATTACTCATTTACTCATCTCTTAACTCAATTTTCAGCTTCCCGCGTGAAATTAAAGCATAAAATATGTTGAAAGTCCGTACTTATTTTTTAAATGTTGCGTACTTCCAATACAGCGAAATTGGCCTTGAACCATGATGGCCAATCGTGTACACAGCATTTCACATTCTTCCATACCTACATTACAACCCAATTCATATAATAATGGCGATTGCGTAATAATAGATTGACATGTGTAGTTTATCGTGTAAACTGTCATGAAACTTTATTCATCCTTACTGTGACTCGTGAAAACTATTGATCGTCCCTCTTTCACCAGGGAAAGAATTAAATCCCACAAAAAACGTCTACTACGAGGATCTGTTCCACTCGTTGGCTCATCCTTTGATGGTTACAAGAAAAGGAAGACTGTACTTTAGTAATTGCATAAATATGACATAACCTTAGCGTATTCATAGGATAACCCGTTACCAAAAATATGAGAGAAGGACTGCCGATTAACGCAATTGCGGTAGATATTTTTCTCCGATTACCCCCACTGTACGTTCGACTAGGTCTGTCAGCAAACTGAAGAAAGGAGTCAATTATTGGTAAATGTGTTATCTTAGATCTGGGAGCAAATCTTGAAAAAATTCATAAAACTCACTGGGAGTAAGTCCAATTTCTTGAGTGCCCACTCAACCACCTTGTCTACCTCCTTACTTGGTACACCCCTCAGCCTATGCAGACACACACACACACACAACATTTTAGATTAGACGTTTCGTTAGCGTAAAGGGTAAGATTATCTCGTTTTAGATAAAGCTCTATATAATATACCTGGCATACAACTGTAAATGCTCACGTGCGGTTAATTCGTCAAGCAAAGCATCGATCTATAGGCAAAAATCGACACATCAGATAAAACGTTGGGAGAATATTAATAATTTCAGATATAAAAGGATACGTCATTGTGATTAATTAACCTGAGGACAATATCCTATAGATTTTAGAGCCACTCTGCTACTGGTTTTAACACTGTACGTATTAATAAAAGCGTCCCCAAATGTGATTGGTGTGTCACCTGTCAACATTTTGAAAGTGCTCGACTTCCCCGCTGAATTGACGCCTAACAGACCAAAACCTGTAACACAGTTAATGACAATAATTCATTAAAAATACCCACGTCTTGGGAAAAATAGCGTGTAGAAAATTTTTAAAGTGTACATTCTCCTGGTGGCACGCCAAAACAAAGTCGATCAACCGCCAAAAGTTTTCCTGTTCTTCGTGTGTGGTAGACTTTCGTTAAATTTTCCACCCGGAGAATGTCCTCATGCGCCAGTCCTCTAATGACACGGGCCCTTTCGCTGAACACGTCTTCGTCTGTGCAACTACTCGTAAGGGAGATACTCTGAAGGAATTTTTTGTATCTCCTATAAC
>JAHZNE010001360.1:0-11759 GCA_027744055.1 Callyntrura sp. NNG-2020 | reverse complement strand
AACAGCAACTTCCTATTTAATGGGACGAGCTTCCCTTTATTATATTCACTCCAGGTTTACAAAAGAAAGGAGCAGTACGTATTACAGCAGTCTTATTGGAGGAGACGTAAACATTTTACGGTGAAGTAAGCGTAGTAACAATAGCAGACAACATAGAAAATCGCGTCATACAAAACTTTCAATAGCACACACAAATGTTGACCAATGAAGAATGTACCTAAAGGAGGTGAAGAAATTTGAAGAAGGAATTTTCAATTACAGAAAAAATGTGTAGATGTGCACAAGCATCGTACGTAGTAATGATCACTGATGGGATAGGTAATAATTTAGAGGTTGGGAACACGAAGTAAAAATTGAAAGACGGGTTGCTTAACCGACAATTCCACCACCATATCCGAGCCCTCCAATTCCGACACCGCGAACTCCACCGTATCCGAGTCCACCAATAGCTCCACGATATCCAAGTCCTCCAATTCCGACTCCACGAACA
Organism: Callyntrura sp. NNG-2020; assembly: GCA_027744055.1. Lineage (NCBI taxonomy): Eukaryota > Metazoa > Arthropoda > Collembola > Entomobryomorpha > Paronellidae > Callyntrura > Callyntrura sp. NNG-2020. The sequence goes on along the minus strand of JAHZNE010001360.1, from coordinate 11,269 downwards.
CCCCCATATCCGAGATTTCCAATACCTCCGGCATATCCAAGTCCACCAACAGCGACTGGGGCAGCAACAGCGTGAGCAATTGGAGCAGCGATGGCACGGTGAGCGACAACTGGTTGGGCGACGGCTACTGGAGCAGCAGCAACGGCTCTGGCCATCAGCAACGGAATATCCAAAGTTGTATTGTGGATGAGGGTCGAAGGGCTCGGCACGGACAGCGACAGCTGGGGCAGCAACGGCGACTGGGGCAGCACGAATCACCTACAAATGAACATAAAATACGGATATTAGTGGCATACATATTACGTCCCGTTAATGCTTCGAAATTGTTCCTATTTAACTTACTGGAGCTGGCAACGGCAGCTACTGGGGCAGCGATGGCGCCAACTCCTCCATAGGTTCCAATGCCACCGATGGCACCGCCATAAGCAATTGGGGCTGGTTAACACAAAATGAATAAAATTATTAACAAACTTTGTGCATTGGCAAATGTATAGCGTACGTATACGTAAAACTTAAATGTAATAATAACAGCATACCTCCAGCATGGGCAACAGAGGCAAAAGCCAAGATGGCAACAGCAAACTGGAAAACAAGTAAAAACAATAAATCAAACTGTAATCGTACCCCACAAGAAGTTCGTAATTTTAACTGCTTCTGCCAATGCAATGCTAAGTACTTTTTTGTCTCTTACTCTGTTCATTTTGAAGGGTTTTGTGTTTGTCACAATCTACTAATGCTCTGCGTGTTACTGTTTGCTTTTCAGGATCTCCAAGTGATCTGCATGAAGATGTGAGATCTGTCGCGTCTATTTTTACTCACAACTCACCCAACTGTCAACGCTATTAATTTTTCTTTAACCACACCCGCGCAAGATCACACCAGTTATCTTACATTTTAGCCAAACTGTCGTCAAGTTCAGTATAATGTTCACTCTAAAAACAACTTGACCGGCCGGCGCTTCTGTGAAAGTTAACCTAGTCGTTCTTTGGCTCTTATATAACTTGTCTGTCATTTGAGAAGCATTGACATGCTTAAAGTATGCAAAAAATTACAATTCGTGGCACATTATATATACAACTAGAGAAAAAAATGCAGTACCGATGCGATGCAGCACCATTTATGTACACTTTATATATGGTTACATTATGATCTTTGTGCATATTTGAGAAACTGGCAAATTGTTTGTTAAAAAATATACCGGATAAATTGATAAATTTTTTCCCTACCTGTCACATTTCATTCCATTGAATTTTGTCTTGTTGGTAGTTAATACAATACAATGACAAACGTCCGGGTACTGTTCCGGAAAAGAAATATTCCTGTGGAATATAAGTTCATTCTATACAGATACCATGCGTCTTAACCTGTAAAACTGAATTATTGTAGTACATTTTATTACGAAATGACCTTTTCTTTATCCAACACTATTTATAGTTAGCATTTCCGGATTGGTAGCAACTCGTGTAAATAAACTTTTTGTAACAACTTCGTTCCGTAGCTGCTTACATTTAGTATCATGTAACCGTTAAACCATTAAAATCTGCAATGATTACAAACATGTACTAACACACGGTACTGCTACAGCACATGATAAATTTAAGGGCATTAAATGACGTGACTATTTTTATGTAGCTAGTACCCAAAAATAGTCAGGTACTTTTTCAGTTTAAAACGTGAAAAACGTGTGGTCATATTTGAAACATGGAGTCANGCTACAGCACATGATAAATTTAAGGGCATTAAATGACGTGACTATTTTTATGTAGCTAGTACCCAAAAATAGTCAGGTACTTTTTCAGTTTAAAACGTGAAAAACGTGTGGTCATATTTGAAACATGGAGTCATAATAGTGTTATACTTATTTTTATACTGCCATATATTGCAAATTATTATTGTACTAGAAATGTACTTATAGTAGAAATTGTACTTAAATAGTATTCTATCGTTAAACAGAATTAGCAGATAAAATATGCAAGCAGCAAAAATGCGTTTATCCTGTTATGGTGAATTAATAGGTCTTTGATATATTCATATGGTATGAATATTTCCCTCCTCTTCTAACAAAATAATAGAAACTTATGATTACTTGAAAAAAATTTAAATTTTAAATTTTCAACATGGATTTAACATGTATAAACAACATTGTTTTTAGGGAAGAAAAACGTAGTCATTTATAGAGTAAAAATAAAAATAAAATGTTTCGTTTCTCTCTATACCTAATCAAACACTACTTATAACAGTTACAAACAGTTACATAAATGCTGATATGCGGAATCAAAACGGATAAAGTTTTGAAATATTAACCAAGGTTTAAGTCATACAACAATTTTAGCTTCAGTGACTACATTGCATGCATAAAATGTATAACAATGCTTGATTCTAACTTTGTAATAAAGTAAACTTAATTAATATTACTACAGTTCATACATTTCTTGCAGAATACGAAAAAGGAAAACGCATCTTCGTTTTTGAATGAAAAACCTAACAATAAACTTAAACGAAGACGGTCTAAGAAGCGAGCAAAAATGGTTTAATGTCAAAATATGCTGATACATAACAGCAAATATTCATACAGTAAAACGGAGTATAATATTTACAGGTATTAGCTAGTATCTATTAAATATGTGTAACATATTTATAACAACTCTAGTAATCAGGTAAATGCCACGGGGTTCTAGCATGTTCACAGACGGAAAAACAAGAAAAGTAATACTAGCTTCGCATAGCTGTGACACGCCGCCAACTGCTAATATTTCCGTCTTCCTTACGGAAGTTACGTTACACATTATTAATGATGATGCTGTTAGAATACACAATGTACATACATATCTACATTCTCCGACATGCTGAAAATAAAGGTAAACCTTTCCTGACTTGTCAATTTGTTATTTGTAACTTCCTGTAAAACTTGTTTGATACCAATGCAAATACATAACAATTTTTCAGGAAAGCGTAATCCCAAGATTTGAAAACATATTGCTGTCCCCAAAAATACTTATTTACGGACGTTATGTAAATTAAGCTTTCTATTTATTTCATTTCACCATCTTACTAAAATCTTTTCAAGATTTCAAAATCAAAATGGTAATTCGTCTAAGATTTTGTTTTTTGATTCACATGCTGTCATGTTGCCTTGTTAACTTTGCCTTTAAGTTGGACAACATAACTCAAGTTCAAGATTTTGTACGAGATAACAGCCAAGACAAATTTAGCATTTTTCTTGAACCTATTAAGTGTTGCGACGCCACCTTAAAAAATGTTCAAGGCTATTGGGAAGACACCGAAGAATTTCAGAAGCGTGTACGCTTTGTCAAGGACATTTCTCCCATACAAAACCTCAGGGCTCTTCTAAATCCATTTATTAAGCAACATTGTCTACTGGTTCTCCACAACTACGCTCATGTTGATATTACTCCATTTGAATTTCCCGCCATTGTACGACATCCAATAAGAGCTAAGCTTACTGAAATATTCAAGAGAAATGAAGAAACGTATAAAAGATTTTCTCTCATTTGGAGCCCTCCTCTACACCGTTTCAACATATCCTTAAATGAAATATACCCTGCAGTATATCCTTGTCAGTTATCATCTATGTTGAACCCTTTGATCATTAAGGACGGCAGTCGGCCATTACAATACTGTACTGCTTTGAATTCTACCCAATTCTCCCTACTATCGAGACCATGGAACTGCGACGCCCAAATTGACTTGTTTATTCCAATTCAAACAGACTATGCCTCTGTACATGCCTATACCTATCCTCATTTCCCCCGCATATTCCGCTACAATTTCATTAACGCTAACAACAACTTGCGACCACCCTTGGTAGCGTTGTTTAAGTTGGTACTACTATTAAACAGCACAGCTCATAAATATATGATTTCGAATGTTGAACAGTTGCTGGAATCAATGGCTGACCCCTACTACGATGATGCAACGCAACGTGACATAGTTAGTATCAATTTACGTGGAGTGGCAGTAATTGGATCTACATCTTTGGGAAACAAGAAGAAATATTTGGTCGACAGCGTGTACGTCTATCAAGTTGGCACACGTGCATACGCAGTACAGGCAAAACGACTTGCCATAAAACAGTGGGAGGACTTAACCGTTGCTGCAATTACAAAACTAGAAAGGGAGGAGTTCTTCCAACAACAAGGACAATGTCTGCAGCTGCGTAATTCGATGACTCCGTTTACCCTTCGGATTACGCAAAGAAGTAGCATGTATTGGAAAAACAGCAAACATTTTGTAAATGCAGCGATCGCTATACCAGACCCGGCTAATCGGTTGTTTGACGCTGAAGCCTTTCTACTCATGACAATCTTCAATTTCACGAGGTATGGCAACGGGAAAATTTATAGTAGTTTTGACAAATATTCGTACTCCTGTAATAAGGAAACTCCCAAGGTGATACATCAAAGGGACGAAGTTCGTGCCAGCACCATGTGGTCGGTTAGATTTTTCGACGATGGCGTTATCGTGCCACCCTACTACCTCCTGCAAATAAACGACTCGCTGTCGCACATAAAATTTGTAAGTTGCGGGCGGCGTGGATGGAGCTCGTTGCGGTTTGAAGAGTTCCTCACCGTTTTTGATGGGTATATTTGGCTGTGTATTGGCTTGGGCGTGCCCGGGATTTGTGTAGTAATTGCCTTAATTCTCAAATCGTTACGATGGAGAGAGAAGCATAAGGAGGAACTCCATTTCCTGCTTGTGCTAAAAGTGTTACTGGAACAGGGAAACCCAGTTCCGGATCCGTTGCTGCTGTTACCTTCAGTTCGGTGGGTGGTCGCTGTTTTTATGCTGACCGGAATTGTGCTAAGCAACGCCTACAAAAACCAAAATGTGCTCAACATGGTGCAACCGCGGCAGCCGCTACCGTATGAGGATTTGGAGGAACTGATCAAATTGAACTTTTCGATCTATTCTAGAACATATATGATAGAGTATGGGCAACTCGATGAAACCACCCTGTGGAACTTTCAACGTGGCGGAGACGATTCCAGACATTCTGTAGCACGGGGTACGACATCAGCTCATTCTGAGATTGACCGATTGAATTTTCCTTTTCCTGTTCCCAGTTTAGACACCCTGTTAGAACATTCAAGGTTGCATGAAAACGCGGTGAAATGGCTGGTGGATCCGGTAATGGAGTTGCTTTCATTGTCTAAAAATGGAACGATATCACGAAAATCATTGGCAAATCCGCTTCTCATGAAACGTTTGGAGCGAAATTACTACGAAGAGGAAAATGGAGCATACATGGAGAGTTTTCTGTCTTGTAACAATGTGGCATTGGTTTGTCCGGAAACCGTTTGTTTAAAATACAAGCAGGAAATTTTAAAACAGAATCCGAAATTGGGCATCGGCATTAGTAAAAAAGCGTACGCGAAAAAGACGCTGGGCATCAAACTTCAGGCGAACCTTAATTTGTATTACCTTCAACGTCTATGGAGTATGCAGCAGTCGGGGATTTTGGAGTGGTTTCCACGGTTCATACGGGAGGGTTTTGCGTCAGATAAGTTTGAGGTGCCGACGGTTTTAGAGGTTCCAACCATGTCAGGGAATGTTCTCGTTATTTTTGTTTTATGGAGTGCAGGAATTATTTTAGCTAGCGTGTGCGCTGTTGCAGAAATGCGGTTGATTTTATGGAAATTAATATTAGACTTGATGCGTCTTTTTGCAAGCGCTTATGTTATTATTATGCGTTGTGCAGCGAGTTTTAAAGGCATAATTGTATTGTATAAACAAATGTAGTTATTTATGGGTAAGTCACTTTAATCGTACACATCATTACATATACATTATTTAACATAAGTAGGTGTGCTACAATCATGTCCTGTGCTTTCAAACATTGTGAGTATACGTATTTTAATTCTTAAGGAAAATTGCTTGATCTATCTCGTCAATGGATATGAGAAAGTAATAAATATACGAGGTCGATTGTTTATGAAAGGGTGAATATGACCAATGTTATCAAGAAGTTAAGTACTCATTATCCATGTATATCTTTCAATTGTTTCAAATAATTAGATGCTGGGCACAAAAACATTATTTTTAACGAAGGATATATACTGTTCCTTTCGGTAATTTGCTGTATTGCTGCCCTAAGGTGATAAAATACTGACAAAATAACGGTGAAAAATTTCATATTTTCTGACCTTTTCACGTCTATTTGTTCTTAGTCTGATCATTAAATTTGTGTTAATATTGACCACGTATTGACAATTAAATGCAAATACGTTTGTTTTACTGTGGTTTGTATTTATCAGCAATTTCAATATTGTAGTATGCAATTAAGATAACCAAGTACATGGTTTCAACAACGAGACGATATCGTACAACTTATAACTTAAAACAGCTTAGAAATATATATATCCGTCTTACAAAATTCCATGTTCTACTCCATAACATAAACAATTATCTCAGCATTTCAGTAAGAACTTTGTAAATGCTTACATTTTAATCTTAAGCACTTAATGTACATACAGGCATTATAATTGTAATATTTTAAAGACCAGACAAGAATATCGTAAAAGTCCACTAAAAGAAAAATACATTCTTTAATTAAATACAGTTTTAAATTGTAGTTATCTCATCGGAACATGTTATTTAACTTGAAAACGTGGTTCTTAATATTTCAGATATAAGATGAATTGAAATGTTTTTTTTTCGAAACTACGCGAGATCACATGATATATCATTCATTATATTAGTTTTAGTTGAGCAAATCATTGAACAGTCATTGGCAAATCTAGTATTTGCGTTTCAGCTTGCTTTCTACCGCAATCGATGAAAGATGTGTTTGCATAATGTTTGGCTGTATTCGACAATTGGCTCCCAACGCATTTCTCTCTAATCTGAAAATTTCTCGACAGAATTCCCCTACAACCAGAATTTGATAAAGATGTAAAATGATCCCGTTAAACATAGTGAATAGACTGGTAAACACAATCCAAAATGCGCAGAGTTTTCGATTTCTCTGAAATTTACAATTTTTCTTCAATTTATTTTATTAAATATTATTATTGCATATTATACTACAATATTTTGGTTACCTTTGAAACGCCTGTATACAACACCGGAATTAATGCGCACTGGGCAATGGCAAATACAAGACAAACAGTGGGTAGCCAGTTCGGCCAAGTGCGCTTGTCTATATCAAAGTTGTTTCATAAATATTTTTCTTAAATATTGGATTCGCTTAAGGAAATATCTAATTACGAATATAATACATTACAACTATTTAAATGCCCTGATTTGGCTTAAAGCAGAAAACACGGTCGTTTCATACCTCTTCCAGTACGTGAACTTCCTGATGGAAACAGCCACGCCACCGCGTAGCAGGGTTTCTCCTGATGTACATGGGGATCACAAATATGTCGCCCGTAGAAAAATAGAAAGGCGAAATACGCAATCCCTACAATCTACGGCAAAAATTATCGCAACAAATATTACAATTTATTTCTTCCTGTTTTTATATTTAAAAACTATTACCAGTTCAACTAAAAGCACTATTCGCACAGCCCAGTTCAGTCGAACACCGCAACAAAAACAGGAGGGTCTGAGCGGTGGCGGGGGTTCAGAAGTATCTGCACCACACATGTCTCCAATATTCAAGGCAACATGTCAGCAGGTGACAATGGAATCGTTATATACTAATTGTTTTATGGGCAGCAGATGTTACAAATGTTGGTTCTGCTTACAAGTAAAATTACAGAGAATTTGCAAGCCAGTGGCTCTCTTTCACTAGAGTAGAATGTTTTAGGATAATATTGATTGCGAGTAAACAGGATATTTGAGTATTGATCGGTCGCTTTCTGATAGTAGTGTTAAGTTTAAACACGTATTACACCGCCGCTACCTTTCCATCACATGCGTGTTATATTTCAATTGAATCGCTTTAGCCTACTTTCTACTTTAATCGATGAAAGATCTGATTGCGTATGTTTTGGCTGCATTCGGAAATTGGGTCCCAACACCTTTCTCTCAGTTCTCATATATTTTAGACAGAATTCGGCCACAACCAGAAGTTGATAAAGATGCAAAACAGCCCCGTTAAAGGGGCTTAGTATACCTGTTGCAATTAGCCAAAATGCGCAGAGCGTACCCTTTCTCTATAACATACAATTTTTACTTTCAACTTTAATTAATTTATACCATAGCAAAATACATGACAGTTTACAACATTTAATAATTACCTTGGAAATACCTACACACAACACTGGAACCAATGCACACTGAACCCCTGTAAAAACAAGACAAACCGTGGGCAACCAGTATGGCCAAGCACGACGCTCTAAATAGAAGTTATATGATAAATAAAAATATAAAAGTTTAATTATCTGTATACTTGTTAAACATCTATATAATATTAAGAAATAAAATATTACGATTACTTTAAATGCACAAAAGAGAAAAAGTGTTAATGCAATACCTCTGCCATTAAGTTCTTTTGCTGGGAAGAGCCATTCTACCTTATAGCACGATTTATCTTGATGTACTCGTGGATCACAAATATGCCGCACGTAGAAGAATAAAAAGGCAAAAAACGCAATTCCCACAATCTACGGTGAGAAAAGTGTAAAATTTTAAAATTTATTAAGTCATGTTGTTATATAAACTGAATATTACCAGTTCAACATAAACTGCTATGCGAATAGCCCAATTCATTCGAATACCACAACACAAGCAGGAGGTTTTGTGCGGAAATGGGGTCTCAGACGTTTGTGTTACACACATCTGACCCCACTAAAATAGATTCAATTGTAGTGATGTCAGGAAATGGAGGTGATGTGTTTGTATATAAACTGCTTATACAAAAAAGCTGTTAAAATTGTGCGTGTTCTTATACGAGCAGAACAAGTGAAATTACGGAGATGGCTGCTAGCTATCTATCACCAGGGTTTATTTTTTAGAACAATATTGGTTGTGAGAAAAAACGGTATTGATATTGATCGGGTGCTGTCTGATAATAACATACAAATACACTTCCACCATGTCATTGAAATCGGTCAATGTCATTAACTCCTACTTTAAGCCAACAGTACTGAAGTAGTAATTCAGCAACGACAAATGTAAATTGAAGTGGCACAAGAAAATCTATAGAAAGTTGTGGTGGAATAATGACATGACTAGCAAGAAGAAGAGGTCTCGACGTAATATATAATACATCAGTAAACTCTTAATGTAGGACATGTGTAATGGCAATTCTGCTATTTTGTTCTACTGTTTCTCGAATTTAGAAAAGCTAAGGTTCATGGCTATTGTTCCCAAAGAAATAATTCCAAAATTCGTATTCCCTCATAATTTTTTTCACTTTCAGAGCATCTGTTCTACAGGTCCTAAATAACTAGTTTTAATTTTCTACTGCAAGTAGGCGCTGCAGCTATGTCATTTTTACATAATATTAAAACACTTCTCATTACGAGTTGACTGTCGTATACACCATGATCATAAAAAGATTTTTACTTATATGCCCCCTGAGGTCAAGAGGGTTCAATCAGTACGGGCCAACCTTGGCCAAATTACTTATCTGCCCTTCATGTATCTGCTAATTTTGCTAGCTTTTAATTTATACTCCTCCCCTCACCTCCCCTCACCTCGGTAATTCACCTTCAAATTCCATCTACGAGCTTTTGTCTAATATGTATATCATCATCATCATCTAGGTAATATACAAAGCTCTTTTGGCAACTTTATTGCAACGTTTTCCGTGCCACTTCAAAGTTTTAAAAATGGTTTCAATTTTCTACCGCCGGGAATACTGCAGCTGCCCATTTTTTTTACATATGTTAAAACCCTTATCATTATAATTCCAATTTCGAACATACCATTCTAATAGGATCTAACGTCTTGAAATGCAAAGCAAAACAATGTACGCGCCCTTTAAGCGCCATAGAGGTAAAGCATTCTACATCAAGCTCGATCAAATTATGTAATCTCCATAACATCTTTCTGTATAACATAGTTTAATCAATTTGGCCAACTTTTTCTTTTAACCCTTCCAATTACCATCCAGGGGTTAACATCCAAGCCCCATCAACCAACTCATTCAAGATAGGGACCCATGCCATTAACTGGCAAAAACAGAATTTAAAAACTCTGTTAAAAGTTAGAGTGTTTATGACCATATAGCACCAAAAAAGCCATATTCTCCCAGACTAGCTGGTCCTAAATAAGATGTAAACCATTGTAAACGGTTTCGTTTACAGTACCAGCTTAATGTGGAGGGCACTAAAATAAAACTTCCCAAAATAAGAAGACTGGATAATGGGAATGTTAAACAAGATTAATTATAATGTATTCACCACATCATGTATGCGGTATAATGTAACGGCTCATATAAATAATCCTCCAAGTTACGGCCACTGCATTTTATGAATTTTCTATTTTATACATATTTACTTATAAATGGTTAAAACCAAACAATGATCCATCTCAGTCGATGTACGGTGATATCCCTACTTTCGTCATGTATTTCCTGATGACAATTTTTAAGGATATTGCAATTATAAAGGCGACGATCAACTTGAAAATACTTTTAGATCTCAGTGTGAGCAGATACATGCAAATCATTAGTTGGTTTGATAATATTTAAATGCAAACGTAATTCCCTATTAACCCCATATAAAAATGAGTGCGGATAGAGTTACTGGTTGCTTTAAACACCACAACTTCATAAAATAAATATCAATAACGAGACAGCATATTTCTATAAAACGGGAAGGGGTAATCTTTATTATTTTAAGTTCACATTTGTAGGGAATTACAACAGTCTTTATAAGGGGATGCATTTTACCAAAGAGTAAGCGTAATAACAATACCAGGCAACTTAACTCCACGCATATTTACCAATAAATAATGTACCTGAAGAAGGTAAAGAAATTTGCAGGAGAAATTTTCAATTTGCAAAATAATTTCACATTGCAACTATCAATAATGAACCCGGGCAAAAATTTAAACACTATAATTCGTCGGATACATTAAATGTTTAACCGACAATCCCACCGTATCCAGCTCCATACCCAAGTCCCCCAATTCCGACCCCACGGACTCCACCGTATCCGAGTCCTCCAATTCCAACCCCGCGAACTCCACCGTATCCGAGTCCACCAATAGCTCCACGATATCCGAGTCCTCCAAGTCCGACTCCACGGACACCACCATATCCGAAATTTCCAATGCCTCCGGCATATCCAAGTCCACCAACAGCGACTGGGGCAGCAACAGCGTGAGCAATTGGAGCAGCGATGGCACGGTGAGC
>JAHZNE010001359.1:0-44979 GCA_027744055.1 Callyntrura sp. NNG-2020 | reverse complement strand
AAAGAATTGATGTAAAGTTTGAAGTATGCATCATGTCCACTCTCTGGTTTAGTTAGCCCATTGTTTCGTGCAAACAAATTGTACAAATTAAAAGAAAAGAAGGTTGGCTGATTGGAAAATAGGGAAAAAATGCTATTGAACTTGAGTTAGTTCCTCATTTAAATATATTGCAAAAAATAGTATCATGCAAATGCCCGGAAGGGTTTCAATTAGAAGAGAAGTCGAGTTGAGTTCTTACTTCTGTCTTTACGGAAACAGGAAAAAGAGAAATGATTGGCACATCAACAATTATTTTTTTAAATTCTGGTAACTAGGAACATTATTTTTATCCGACTAATCAAATATTTTAGAGCATGTACTCTTATCACATGCATGTTCGAAGGTACCTAGGTACCAAGGGGACAGGGAGGAAATCCCTCCATGGTGCTAAAGTATCAAGGGGACATTCCCACTTCCACCCATGTAACCCCTCCTCTCCCTATCCTTTAATGTTAGATCCGTAAATCCTGGAGGGACATGTTCCACCTATCCCCCCGTTTACAGCCATGCTCTCCTCTCCGCAAGATTTTAAAGGATATGAAGGGGGAGGGCCCTTAGTACATTTACAGGGTAGGAATGTCCCCATATTCTTATACAAGAGTTAAGAAAACTTGTCATCTTCGCGGTTGATGGTCAGATTTTGTTAAAAATTATTGTTTTTTGTCATAATTTTAATAGGTCTGAATATGGCACATGCAACTGCAACAGTAAACTTCCTGATTGAAAGCTTAAATATACATATATATCTGGAACACAGCGGTATGGAATTATGTTGTCTTGGTAAAATACTGGTGGGCACATGCAAAATAAAATTCATTATAGGTTACATCTAGGTTTAGCTTTGTTTTGTGCAGTGTGGATGCACATGTAATCTTGGGCAGATTATTTGGCGTATGTATGTGAAGTACGCCAAAACATGTTTATTTACCGTAAAAACGGTCATCAAACTCGCAAAATTCTGTAGGTGCACAGTATCCGAAATGGGAAGACGTAAAACTAGTTCATACGAAATTGCAAATAAATGTTATGCGAACTGGTTGAGCATTCACCACGATTCCTCAGAACTGCATGCATTTGACAAGGTGATGGTAGTTTTAGAGTTAAACAACACAGGAGATCAACTTATGAGTGTGTGTGTGCGTGTATGAAACTGGTACAGAAATGTACAAACATCCCCGAGAAAGTAACATGATGTCTGTTGCATATGTGACAGAAATGTTATAAATATGTCGAGTTCTGTCAAATTTATTTAACAGGGCAAAACTGGACTGGCGACTTGACAGGAATGAATAAGCAGGAAGGAAACAAAATTAGGCAGATACATACATAACGTTTGTACAAGAAGTTGGCTCAACGAAGAAAAAATGGCCATGAGAGGGCGAGAGGGGGAGGGTAGGCAGAAAGTTCAAAGAAGGGTACTTTTCTCTTCCCAATTTTAACCATCTTCAAAGTTATTTACTAGGAATTGTCGACACACTGATAACTTTATTTATAGGTTGTCTACCGGTTGCATACAAGCGAACAACACAATTTTTTTCACGAGAAAGTAGAGAAATTCTGCTGTCCAGTAAGAAAACTAGAAGAAAGTATCTGTTTTTGACAATCCAGGCACCGCCGATTTGATACGTGCGTGTCTTGTTCACTATAGGAGTTTACAATAGGAGTCCCTGGCTACGATTTTACATCTTCAAAAAGCTGGAATGACAAAAACAGGAAATCCCGTAGAAATCTTATTTCTTCTAAGAAGGTTCTCTAGAGCACCAAAATGAGGTGAGGGGAGTAGGCTGTTGTCCAAGAAAGCAGCAAAAATTATGCTTTACTGCTACATTCTCTAATCAAGACCCTGCTTGTGGTACAACTGCTTGGATTATATATAACTTAACGATCTCTGTCAGTACAATTTGTCAATCACTAATGGAAAGCATTGATATCGATGTCATTGCGAGTTGCGAAAATATTATGGCAAATATAACTTACTGATATTTTCTATGAGTACGTTAACGGTTACAAGCACCACCGGTACCTTACGGGTTCCGGATACGGTTATATATGATAGACACCATTATTCCAGTACGATACAATTAAGCTTTTATTGTAGTGTATCCATAAAAATAGTTGATTTTATATTAAAGAAACTTCAAATACAGAAGTAACGAAAGTAGACCGATCAATAGACATTTAGAAAAGTAGCTGAAACCAGTGTTGGGAAATCGCTTTGATTAAGAATAGAAAATAAAATATTTGAAACAATTGCCATTAAGTGCTAAGTGTCATATTCAAAGTAACGTCAAATATTTGTTTTGCTATTAGAAGAGTCGAATAGTACATATCATGTATTAGGACTTGACAAATTTCTTTGATATTATTAGCATTTTGAGTTATCTTGTTTACAGACAGTCGAACAGACGCATTCGAATAAAGTGGCTTGATAACTATCGCTACGAAATAACCTCTTTTTATAACAAGCCATATCAAAGGTTAGTCGTAGTCATCGTAGTCGTAGTACAACGTTCAACCATGCCTACAAAGTACGTATATGACAAGATTCTGTAGTCGGAATTCTCTTCACATTCCGTATTATATTACATGATGCATTCGCTAACGAACCGTAACGTGTCACGTTGCACTGTCAATAAAACTTTGACCTACAAAAGCTCAACAGAACAAATTATAGGAAGAGAGAAAATGCGAGAGTATTGACAATGTAGTATTGCAAATACAACATGCCATAGTACACAATCAGTAGATAAACATAGATTGATTGATTGAATATTTGGATAAGACCTCGCGTACATTCGCATTTCCAAAAGTCTTCGTATCCTAACGTTATTTTTTTTAGGTTTTATTGATGGCGGCATTTCTGCACGTCATGAATGTTGGCAAAGGAATAATGATACCTTACATGAAGTTTCGTCATGAAACTGATATTGGGCGAATGAATGCTTTTCTTAATTTATTAAAGTCTATATTGAAGATAGAATAGGACGACGAAAAACGGGCTACCCCTTCAGTCATGAATGGCGAAATAGCAAGGTTCAAAATGATAAAATCAGACAATTAAAAGCTGTCAAAACCGTTCTTAAAGGCGTGCAGAAGCTATCATCAAATGTTAAAAATATTCGACAATGCAAGATGTTTGAAGATGGTGAACGACATTTGGAAGTACACNATCATCAAATGTTAAAAATATTCGACAATGCAAGATGTTTGAAGATGGTGAACGACATTTGGAAGTACACGTTCCAAAAGATGTTGTCAGCGTAATCCAAAATTAAATATTTTGACGTCTTTAAAATTATAAAGTAGCAAAAAATCAAAAATTGTCCTAATTTTAGAGTACTTTGATCAGCCCACATGTTAAAGAGAAGTTGCTCGTAGATAGGGACAAATGTTGTATGTATGGAGGTTGAAGGTATGGTAAACAGTCAAAAATGCAATTGTGGGCCACGTTGAACTTGAGAAGAATAAAATTTTAAAATTGTAACGTTAAAAATGTTTAATTACCATTTATTGCATATTTAAAAATTCTGTTATGAAGAACATCAGTTGTGTAGCAGAAATGAAATGAAAAAACATGCGCTCATCTTTCGTTTGTCTTTATTCTTCAAATTCATACAAAATACGTAATAGAGTATACAAACCAATAATATACACAATATCAATAATAATATATAATTTATTTCCGTCCTTCTATTATTTTTTATTTGTTTAGATATAACTTAAAAGCAGCTTAAACACAGAACATATTGTAAAGTTGTACAGTAATTCATAGACACTTACAGCGAAATATTTTAAATACGCTTTACTTACCTACCAATGTTTACGTTATAATTGCATTGATGTAATTTACATAAACTTGTTGTGATTAACAAACCTCATCTCTAAATTTTATAAAAAAAAACCATAAACCTAGGTGTACATAGGGACACGTGTTAGAGACAAATTTGTGCTTTTCTAGCATTTCTACTGTATCAATCATCATGATGTGCCATAAATGACTAATATTTTTGAGTATAACTATGACTACAAAACTGAATATTTGGCATAGGTATATAATCGTTCCTTTCGTTGGCTCCTAGTAACAGGACATAAAATTTACACACACGTTAACTGTGTACTCGAACACGCACACATTCAAATACGAACATGAAGAGACAATAAAAAATACCCTAAAATAATAACAGCCATTTCATCGGTTATTCGTCTTGTGCGGCAACCACAAGTACAACACTAGTTTTGACAGAGTAAAACCATTTTGAATTAAGAGCTCACACGTCTAACAGAACTACTCGTAGCCAATTTACTATTTTACTTATGACGTCGTTTGTATTGCACTTTTTGAAGGGCGCCTTTTCCCAATTCACAACCATAGCGGCTACATTATTGGAGGGTTGGTTGTATGCATGACAGATAAATGCAGATTATGGAAATGTAACATGACTTGCTCAATTAAGCAGAGACACCGACATTCCGCAGACAAACATGCACGTAGGAGTAATATACATAAATATGCATTCCTCTCCTACTCCCGTTTTACTACCACCGAAAGCACCTTATTACACACTTGCTAATAATACATTCCCTACACATTTTCAAACATTCTCCAAATTTCCCAGCATTCTTAATATCATTACGCATGCATTACATATTACATACTATGCAAAATATTGCATTACTCGTTGCATCACATCTCCGTCTCCCCTTCTCCCATGTTCCTCCCACGTGTGGAGGCTGAAAGTCTCGTTCGTTGGGTCTGAGGAAAATATGAACATTTATTATCTCCATTTATTATAAAGTTGCCATTTACTGGAACAGAAATAAATAAATAGACACATTTTTCTTCTGCTATCTGTCCGTACTCTGCACAAACGTTTGGTAATAATCCCAAACGTATAAGCTTTATATATCTTTCATTTTACAAATATGCCTTTTGGGTTTACTCGTCTTCATCACATTTTAGGACTTGCATTCCAGCTTAAGCACCACTACGTTTGACGTGTGTGTCTGCAACAAAATTATTAGGTATTTTCTTCGTCATCGTACACGCAGTAGCATCTTTAGGGTTACTACCAACAGCAATCCAGAGTAAACGAAGCTACGACAACTACAAAACGAGTTTCCACTGAAGTGCCTCGTATATACATTCCTCCTCCAACTATCTGCCAAGGGCAATAAAATGGTGTTTTATTATTGGCTTCATAACTTCCATAAAAGTCAGTTTCAGACAGGACGACTCATTCAATTTTCCGAGAGGTTGCTGTGTGTCTGTGTGTATTACAAAATATGAAGACCTCTTCTAACATCATAGCAAACATACACACAACAACGACTGGTAACACACACACTCGCTCGCCTTCTCTCTGACGGTGACGACGATGTTGGGGATGAGAGGAACGAGATGATGCAACATGCTGCAACGAAAGGCTTAATTCTCTCTGATAGGGACGAGCCGCAGTCAGTAGAAATATTTATGACTAAAAACTGACTACACAACACTACACAATAAAATGTTTTATAGGAGTTGTGGGGAAACGAGGGAAAAGGGGAAGAGCAGATCTTGCCAAAACAAGCACGTCAAAGTCACCGCGCGACTGATAGACTTTCATATTTACTTTCACCCACTCTCTCTCACTCTTTCTACTACATTATTATTACTCTCTTGCAATAATCCATCATCTTTTCACATTCTTCCTCCACATTATTCTCCCAATAACGGAATGCCTTTTTACATTTCCCGTTTCCGCCTTTTGGTACATTCTCCCACCACAGCAGCGTTTATTCAATATTGTAGTTACACTACTACACTGGTATGCACATTTATTAACCCTTTCGGTATTCCACCCTGTAGTTTCCTCCCTCTCTACACGTTTCACAGCATCGCATATTGTATTGTCTCTTAAGACAGTATTGACGGTACATGGCACAAGGGGAAATTCCTTCAAAAAATGGACAACATTCTCCTTAATGCTCGGGAAAGCGAACCATATAAATTTTATTTGTATTTCTGTAGTACGTATTAACTGGTTACATTAGATCTGCTCCATTTCATTAAGGATAACTTACTACTTTTCACACAAACACACATACATACCCTCAGTTACTCTGACTCGGAACAACAAGAGAAAGCTCTATTTCGGGGCTCCCTTCTGTGTTGCCTGTTTCTCTACACTGTCTTGGTTTATGCGGTTTTGTACTGCTGCTGCGAGAGAATCCCCTTTGAAATATATTAACTTACTAAATAAAATATAATATGCCGTATGGATCTAGGATTATTATAACAGGATATTTTATTTGGTAGTCAGTAGTCATTAGAAAAGAAGGACAGACAGGGTGGTGAATGGCTCAAGGGTAGAAATTAGAGGCAGGGAAGGGGGAAAAGGAAAAATGGACTGGAAGACAAAACCCCGTTCCGACAGATGAAATAACCAGATGATTCCAGCGAAACCGAGAAAGCAAAGGCAAAGGAGAAGGAAATAAAAGATGATGTAAATATATAAATGAATAAATAAAGAGCATTAAGGTCTGTAGAATTTACACTTTACATGACAGGAGAGGGCTCGGAAGCAGATATAAAGAAAGAGCGAAGTATGTAACGCGGTAGAAATGGATAAGAGGGGAGTTCTTTTGGTGTGGGGAAATAGAAAATTTATGAAAGGTAAAAGATTATGATGAAATATTGCAAAGTATGCCACAAGTGACCTTGGAGGAATCTGACTTCATCAGAGAATGCATTTTCTTGCGTGAAGGTATGATACGGAGTAAATATATAATAAAACGTAGACGGATCATTGATAAAATATTAATACGGTAAACTTAATGACTTCATTTCATTTCGTTTCATATATAACAGTCTATAATATAGGCGCTAGAGTATAGGATGCGGTGACGCAGCCAGAAGAAAGGGTTGAAGAGAAATTGTTGTCACGAACAAAAGAGCCTTTTAATGAAGTGGATTTTCATTCTGGCGCCCTGCGCAGGGAAATGAAAATCACCAGTAGACTAGCGTTTGGAAGGATTGCGGGGGGATGTTGAGATACAAATAGCCTCGTTCTTCATCTCGGATCCCCACTTTGGCTTCGTACTTGAGTCTGTTTGTAATACAGGAAAAAAAGGAAAAATTAGTTAATAAATAAATGGTCCGATTGACGCAAATGCCGGAAGAGCACACACACAAAATCGTGTTTTTCTTTAACTTAAATGGGGTTATTTAAAACGTTTTTGTTGATTTTTCCAACGCACGATACGTGTACTGCGGTTTTAAAAAGAGACTTTCCACAGAAAATGGAGGAAGGTCAAATAATTGTAACAGTATTTGTTCAAGTAAAAAGGTTTCAGGTAAAAGTAAACAGAGACGACAGGGAGTACAGAGTGCACTTTACAATAGATTCGAGGGTGGAATATGTTGTACAAGTTAAACTGAATAGTGTCCTTCTGTAAATGTCAGCATTTGAAGGCATTGAGACAGGGTTTGCAAACAGACACTCACTTATTGAGGAAGACGATGACAGTGCCATTATCCGGTCGTTGAAAAGCAACAGCGTGTAGACTTCTAGGGGAGTAGTTATCCAGGGTCATTTCAATGCGAGTGGAATCTGCTGGCACAAATTTGGACACGTGGCCAATGCCGTAGTAAATAGGTTGTTTGAAAAATTCGTCTGCGGTAGGGTTAACCAGAATAGCGGCATCAGCTTTGAGACCGGCCCAGTTTGGCCCGCCTTTCAAATCAAGAGCGAGGTTCCAGTCGATCCAACCTCCGACAAAGTTTCTAGAGTCCTGGAGGTTTTTAAATGGATAAAAATTGCTAATATTATTACATTATTTTGTGTATAAAATTTGATGTCGGAGTGATTTAGGGTTTACGGTTTCATATGGATTAGACGAGGAATTTTTACTAATAGGGAGAAATGAGAACAAAACAATAGACAATGTTGCTAATTGTCAATCAAAGTTGTTGTTTTTAGTCATTTGTTAAGCACGTCTTTCCATTGTGCGCTTTTCCTGTTTTAAGTAGAAAAGAAATCAGCCACTTATTAAAATCAACAACAATTGACATATAAATGTTTGCTCAGCTTGACATTATTTATCATTTTTATTTCGCAATATTTTTAAATGCAGTGTCGTGTAATTCATTAATTATGAATTGAGTCGGCGTTTCTTACATAGCATGCACTCGGAACCGTTGGGTACACTGTAGGTTGCTATTAAACGCTTGTAATGTAAAATTCTATCGTAACTTCATTTCTATTTTCACACTGACCCCGAAAGATCTATTCATAAGAATTTACCTTGTAACATTAGTATTAAGCTGCTGCAATATTTTGTCATCGTCATTAATCAAATTAAAATTATTTTACCCTCGGTGTTCATTGTGTAGAAAATATGACTTGGACCATATTAATTTATCAGTATATATTATGGAGCTATTTAGCCGTTTTTATACGCCTCTTTTCCATCGTATTGCATCGATTAAAATGGTATTTCTTATTACTCGGCGTCGTAAGTTACGTTCCAGGTTCGCGTTCGGCATAATATTTATGTTGTACATGAGGATAACTTAATAATACGAAGAAACTGTTTATTCTTTAATACAACAGAGTGGCATAAATTAATGCTAATATACCAAAAACGTTATCTCTCTGTCCGCCTACTTATATTATCTTCATACGTGTGTCTTATTTTTATCTCATTTTTATGACTACGTCCTGCTGATTTAGTTCTGAGATAAGAGAAAACTTTTTCTTCTTTTACCCCCTTCTAGTTCAAACTACAAACGGGCCAGAGATATCACGATGGTGGCATGCATGGACCAAATTATTTTATCTTATAAAAAATACTGTGTTTAATGCTATAATTAAAAACAAAATTGTTGCTATTTCTATACCCATAGACATCCAGATGCGTCATATACCAGTGAAAAGAATATTTTCTTATGTATCTTTATAGCGCTTGAATTAACAAATGTCCCAAAAGCAGGGCATGCCATTTTCTTTCGTGTTCTCATCCCTTCCCTGCTGGTTTTCTCTCTCTCTTTTTAACGATGGAAAATAGCTACCAACAAAAACTTACCCTTAATCTGCTGAAATAATCAACTAAATTTATAAAACATACAAACTCGGCACTAATCGCGGTATCTAAATGGGAATTTTATAACAAACTCGGGTTCTCTCTCACTCTCTCTGTGTCTCTCTAGTTCAACTTTTTGCAAAAATCTTTTTCCTTATGGTGTTCTTCCTCATTTTGGAATCTATCTATACGTATATCATCTATACACACAATTTCTCTATCTCTTTTCCCCGGCACGTTGTTTTACAAACGTATCTTTGTTGGGAAAATGAGCAAAAAAGCAGCCCCGGTTGGATACTGCTTTTCCCGTAAAAGATACAACCAACCCAGTTTTGCACGTTCTTGTTCTTCCATTTCTCTACACTGAAATAGCGGGAAGTAAGCAAAATGCCTTCACACTTTTATTACTTCTTGTTTGCCTGCTTGTCCCCCAGCAGCCTTTGCCAGGGCCAACACTGGCGGCCTTAGAGAGATATTGTGATGGAGTTCTGCTGCATAGCACGGCCATAGGTATCGAACAGAGCATTTTTAGGAGGTACGGGCTGTACTCACACCGTCTTATTATTATTATTTCGCCTTGCAACCTTCTCCTGGGAGACAACGGCATTTTCTCGCCGCGCTCCGTTCCCTTTCTCCCCTTCCATATTACATCCGTCGAGCGTGTACACTTCGATATGCTTCATGAGAAATGTCCAAAGTTTGTCCCATTTAGGACGTGACTCAAGGGTTGAGCACGCGTTTTTTCGTAGCGGAGCACTCTTGCTGTTCTCCTTCTGCTGTTCATCTTCTCACAACTCGTAAGACGCAGAGAAGGAGAAAAACTAAATTGCACCAGAAGTGGCATTCGTTTACTGAAATGAATAGTCTATTTATTTGTTTCTCTCGGACACGGTATCTCAAGGTGCTGGAAAACTGTAGGTGGTGGTGGTGGTGGCAGTGGTACTTATCCATCTCTTCGAAGAACTTGTTATTACCAAAGACACCATTACATTAAAACAGCCCCCCGTCGTCGAAGAATATGGAAGGGAATGAGAGGGGCAGTAAAAATACCAAGTTTTGTTTGAGTTGTGCATGCACTCACGTATACATTCACAAAACAACCTAAAAGAAGGGGAAATTAGAGAGTTGGGCCAGAGAATATCGCGCCCTGAAACAGGACTCATCATCATCATCATCATCAGGATGGCTCAAACTATAACATTGGTTGTACCCTAATGCGGATATCGGAGGAGAGAAAACCAGCCAGGGTGAACGTAATTTTATAGACACTAAGCCTGAGATAATCTTGGTGACCCTTATTTCAGTATCTAGAATCTTTGTATCTCTCACTCTTTCTCTCTCTCTCTCTGTCCATTAAATGATTTGAGTTGAAAACGATGGCAATAATAAAAAGAAATAATATGAAAACTGTCAAAAGTCAGCCGAAAAACTTTCTCTTTGGGAGATTGGGTATGTGCAGAGGTATTATGGAGTGTCCCATCGTTAAGCAAGGAAACCAATATCGCGTACGTGTGCCTGCGCGCTCCTTGTTTTTCCCAGACACTTTTTATATAGAGAGCTGCCGGCGTAGTGGTAACTTTGTCTTGTAGGTATACCAGTTGACTAGTTCCTCCCAGTCTTGTGGCAAAAACATATGCCTGAGGGAGAAACTCAATAGTTAAAAGAAGAAGAAGCAGTAGAAGTCGCAAAAGATTTTCTACCGATTTTCCTACAAAAAAAGAAAGTTTGCTTTCACTTTCTCTCCTTCCCTTTTTGTCACTTTTCCTTTATTTTCTGGAGAGAGAAGAGAGAGAGAGTCAAATATGTATCATAACTGTGTGTATAGAGAAAGGTAAGAGTGAAAAAGTACGACAGAGAAAAAGGGAGTGGGTGACATGATTTCCCAAAAAGTTGGCAATGCGTTAAATTGATGACAGTGGAGGAGGTCATCATCGTCATTGTTAAACTTTTTTGCGAAACGTGCTGAGTTTTGAGGTATAAATTCTCGGCAAGAACTACTACCAAAACCATTTGTCCCTCTAATATATTATGAGAGAGCGTATAATATGTCAATACCACACACGTAACGGGGAAGAAGGGAAGACCAGGGGTGATGATGGCGGAATGTGTATAGGCATTCCCGATAAAAACGGGTCTTTCCAGAAGAAAAGAGCTTGCTAACGGGGAAAAATGATCGATTAAAAGGGGCCATGTAGTCCGGTAAAGTAGAAAAGTTAGGAATACTTTTTCATAGTGGCTGTTGTCGAATGTCGTGCAAAACAAAGTTTGACACCAAATCATGTCGTGGCAAATAGGACACGACGACAAGGAAATTTTTCGAGAGAGGGAAAAAGAGTAGTTGTTTTTGCTGACTATTATGAGGTTGATGAGGAGAATGATATACACAGAGAAAAATAGTACTTACTTGGATAATAGCTTGGAGGTACTGCTCTCCCCGCTCCCAGTTGCCCAAGGACACCTTCTCCAACTCCCATGGTGTAAATCCTGCAAAAAATACGGGAAATATGTAATATGTAATATATAACGAGGGTTTCATTGGAGAATTGGGACAGATATATTGCACAGGTTTTTTGAAAATTTATGATCGATGATTTCAAAACCGCTATGTAAATATAAGCGACAAAATAAATACTTGGCAGCATTCAACTGTGAAACATCACAGATAACACATCTTCGTTTAGCGTAAAGCCAAAAAATAAAAGATAAACAACACGAATGGATCTTCCAAGCAAAAATGATCTTCTTAACGCAAATTTTAAGATGTAATGCAAAACAAACAATGGAGACTGTTTGTTTTGCCCAAGACCAAGAGCATTGGCACAAAAGATAATTTTACAAATAATCGCAATTTCTACGCTAGAACAAAGCTTGATAACATCGCACCGTTAATTTCATCTTTAGAATTAATTACTGGTAACGGAGAGCTTCTATTTTGCAACCTCTTTACAATATATTCCCGCTGAAATTAACCCAACAAACCAGGTTGTTGTTTCATAATTGAAATGTGTAACCAGTTGCCACCTACGGAAAATTCCGCGGAAAAATAAAACACGCTTAACCTGAATATTGGTTTGCCCCATTTTTCTCAAACGTCTCTGTTTGCACTACTTATGTCAGTATTATTGCATTCCGCATTCCGTGTTTACTTTCATTAAATCCTACTTATTTTACAATTTGCCTCTATGAAATATAACCGCAACACATTTTCTGAAAATCGAATATTACACATAAGTTGGTACAACACTCTCTTGCTAGTCTCCTCCGTACATAACAAGTCGCTACTATATGTTCCGCCCCGCCACCCTTTTGTTCACTTCAAACCCCAAATTACATACACCGACCAAGTAGTCTTGGTAAGCTTTCCTTTTTTTTTGATCGGATCTATCTCGTCTTATCTTATTTCCTAATGTTGCCTCAAATACTCTTTAGAATTTCGCATTATTGTACCCCAGTCCTGGTACTTCTCCTTATTAGCCTTTTACACCTTGGCGAAACGGGGACACCGGAGACTTCACCACTGGCCCACTATTTATTTTATCATTTTAACGTATTCCCTATACCTCTATATTTTCTTACTTTCTTGTGGCAGATTACAAATGCATAAAGAAACCTGGTACATCGAGCTTTTTTCTGCTAGTAACAAACACGCTGGACAAATTTGGGAAGCGTACCCTATATTGTAGTGTGGATCCTGCTCCCTTCCACTTCTCACAAGATTCTCTCCACTCTTCCTTACCAACTGGTAATATATATTGATAATTTTTCTTCATGAAATCATATACCTATTGCTACACAATATATTGCAAAAAGCTCTCCTTTCAATAACAGTTCTAAGAATTTTATCCTAACGCTTTCCCCTACCCTCCTCAAATGATACTTAACTCTGTAGGACCCTGTATCTCTCTCATGGTTTGTACTATTTATATTTCTTAATGCTCTTAGCAAACAGTGTTTTTCTTTATTCTCATTCTCTCTCTCTCAAAACGCTACATTTTCCCTTCTCCTTTTGATTCTTCAAAATGCCCCAAATTGTTTGTGCGCATTACAAATAGGGTATCAGATTTCGTTACAAAGTTTACTCGTGGTGGAAACAGTGATACATTCTCTTTCCATTTTCTCCACTTAGTCCGTGTAAGACTGTCACAGTGTCTCTCCAGCACGGAATTGAAAATAAACGGATGTAATCGTCGTCATCATCGTCGTCTCAGTGTACAAAGGGATTTCATATGTAGTGGCAATAATAATAATAATGTTGCAATGCCAATCCAACTTTCGGCATCGGTCCCATCATCATCAACAACGTTTGCGCCTTTTTCAGTTTTAACTTCATGAATCGCTGCCAGTACTCCAGCAGGCTGGCGAGAGACACATAATGATACACCCAGCAAAAATATAGAATTTCAGCTTCAGCTTCCCCGTATTCTTGTTTTTTCCCTCTTATTGACATTTTATCTCCGACTCTTGCTACTTTGCTACTGTCTTCGTGAATTTTCCTGTTTACTCCTAAAAAGTTGCCTCTAAATTGCTTTATCTTCCCCAAAATCCCTTCTGATCGACAACCACCCACACCGCCGTGGCTGCTAAAAGTTACCAGAAGCTATGCAGGCCAACGTAATATCAATATCCGAAAATATTTTCTTCCGGAGATATTGACAATTTCTTCTCTTTTTCTTCTGCTGCTTCTTTGCTTCCAATTTTAGTTTCTCTGCTTCCTTATTACAGTCATCCATTGTCTGGGTGAATTGTGATAGAGAATGAAGAGAATCGAATTGAATTCTAATGTGCAACTTTGGCAGCCACCCACCCACACTCGCACAATGTGGAATCGCTAAGTGAATGTGTGCACGTCCTTAAACTCAATAGCTGCTTGCCTTAGTAGACGATCGTACATAGTATTCTTGAGTCGTCTTTGAGAAAAAAGAGAAAAAGGGATAAAGCAATGTTCGGGTTGGATTGAATGAAAAGTGCCTATTTCCTTGCATTTTATGCATCTTGCTTTTGGACATGCACATACACACACTCTGATCGTGAGAGAAAAAAGAATGGCTTACTGATGCCATATAGTAATAATCCGTAAACTGAACGGCCCTGGAGCTTGCCAATATAATGGGGAAAGCATTGTATGTATGTGCGTTGTTCCATAAAAGTCCCTGACAATATGGCTATTGAGCTATTGTATAATCTGCAGCTTTCTCCATCTCTTCTTTTCTCCATTCTTCAATAACAATGCTTACAAGATAGGGAATGTGTAGCCGATTGTCGACAGAGAAGCAATAGTGTCATCATTATAAAGTAGTACGTGTGTAGTAGCCCAGCAGCGATAGGGAAAGAGATTTCAGCTTCCCGCTCGTTATCCACATCTCCCCGCCTGTTTTAATATTATAAAGAGATTCTTCCAGGGAAAATATTATCAGGCTCGACATTGGAAGAGGAGGAGAAAAACGATGAAATATAAAAAGTGATGTGGTAGAAATAACGTTTGTCTTTCTTTCTCTTCCTCTCGTGTCTCTATCAGATCGGGGAAAATAGCCCATTCAAGATGATTATAATACTGTAGACGAGAAAGAGGAAAGACATGACAGGGGTACTTATTGCCGACGTTGTGGGTCGGACAAAGGCTGTATATAATCAGCACGCATAACGGCTACTATACTCCCATCATCATTCCTGTTTCAATGGTGTAGTGCCGTTTTCTGGGTTCAATAAGGATAAAAAAAGAGTCGTTTCCATTATGGTTGCCGCGAAACAACCGTCCGTCTGCAGCATCAAACTGGCCAATATATGAGCTATTGAAGGGAATCTCGCATTTGGATGAAGGATCTTAATATACCTACTTACAATGGCATAACGGGCTGCTGGGTGGAAAACTGGGTCTACAATTGACTTTGGATCATGTAAGTAGCACTTAGTGCCCCCAAAGGGAGAACATGAGAGGAACAATGGCTTTTGATGATTTTTCTTAGAGTTTTAAAGGAATTCTCTCGATTCTGTTAACCATTTGCTCCCACACTCACTTAATTAACGATGCAGAGTACAAGGCCATCAATTAGAAAAACCATTCGGCGGAATCTGAATGGATCGTTGAGGTGACCCTGCGAACGGAAGAGGTTTCATGGTCGTCTAACTGCTACAAATGAAATAGCGCTTGATTTCTAATTTTTTACCCTTACAAACGGTACAAGGTACAACTCCATGAACGTAACTTGTCTTAGAGTCCCGACAGACAAAATCTGGAAAAATGTTTAAATTGCACATAAAATTTTTCCGTCTTGACGTAATGTGCCTATTTCTGCGTCCTTTTTCGTTCTTCATTTCTCTCTCCCGGTCACACAATTTATTAAAACGCGTGTGTTGCATACACTAATGGTACTATTTCAGCTTGGGCCGTTGCTGCTACTGTGAGTGAACAGCTGTACATAAACTAGCGGGACAATGATAAAATATCTGTACAATATATTGCACTCATTTCAAAGCCGTAAATCTTTCAAAGAGTCCTTCCTGTCGAAAAACGACACACTCGTAGACATTCATTGGATAATAATAGGGAACCTGGTGAGAGGTTCGCCTGCCCGTTCTGCCTAAACATGGTTACCTCTACCGAAAAAAATTCGAAGCAGCGCCTTAAAAGGGTTACTGCTCTCTCTCTCTCTTCTCCGTCTCTGTCTCGGTTACCCTGCCGGTACGACCTGTGTGTGAAAAAACGGAATTGAAATATTGCTTTATGGAAAAAGAAAATCTTCTCTTCACTTTCCTTTTCCTCTGCCCTTCTTTTTTCTTCTCCACTCTTGACACGTTACACAGGACAAATGTAAAATAAAAAACACTTTTTCTTCTCGTGCGGTGAAAGTGTACATACCTATCTACACCTATCTTACCTAGCGACTCTCTTCTGAGAAATTCTCTTTGCTTGTTTCGCTTCTTCCTTTTTAACATTACAACTCGTCTCCTTCATATTTTTGCCTTTTTCAAAATGGATATCGTTCTGGAGAATACAACCCCGTTTTCTTCTCCTTTTTAACTGAAGACACCAAAAACTGTGGAAGTGTACATTGGAGTACCAACTTCAACATTATCATCAATCCTCTCCTCATTTCACTCACACATGATGCATGTGATCTAGCCACTATTACACAACTACCGCCACTCTGGAGTGCCCGTAATAATGTTCTCTCTTTTCACAGAGAGAGAGGGAGAGAATTGAGTCAGCAGCTAATTCCAAGATCATAAGGGAAAAGACCTGTGTGGCATATATTTCATTTCAAAGCCAGTGGTTGTGGCATATCTGCCACCACTAGTAGAACCACCACACACCATCCTCATATGATCAACCGCTTTCCCCGCTACATGTGCCGTTACCTACTCCTACTTGAATCCAATGTCACACGACATGGCATTCTTATTATTGGAACAGATAAACGAACATTTTTTAAAACATCCTGAAACCACGGTTCATGGTATATCCTGCGATAACGTGTCATGATGTATATTTTTGAAGAAGTCGGGTATATTGATAGAAACTGGTAAAGTTTCTTAGGTGGCTGGCTTGTCCTGACAGAATGGTAATGTATGTGCGTGTGGAGTCCTAATAAAAGCAGTATTCATGTAGGGACCCCGGCGGAGGTAAAGAAAGAGGCAAGAAGAAAACAGAGGCAACAGCAGGGTAAAAAAACCAGGCAGGAGGGAAGGAGAAGCGAAGCGGCGAGACCATGTGCCAAAATTTATGTTATGACAGATAGATGGTCTCAAGGCGTGGCAACCCAGAGGAAAAAGAGAGATGGGCAAAACGGGAATGTAGATTATTATGAATGCATACATAAATGACTACATAAGTCAAGCTCTTCTGTGGTACTAGTAATGCCGCCACTACCACTGCCACCGGTGCCGCCGTGTGCACTTAAGAGGGAGAGAAGAGGGGAGAGGGACAGAAAGGCCAGGCCAGGAAAAAGGAGAAGATGTGTGGAGTAGTAAAAAGCTATTTCATATTTCATGACGGCATATTATACGAAAATTGCCAAGGAAAATGGGAGTTACTTACCGAGACACGCTTCAGTTTGCACGATGAAATAATCAGGATAGTCTTCGTGGAACCGCGACAATACATCAGAAGAGGTCAAGAAATCCAGATACCAGTGCGTACCCACACCGTGAACATACTGGGCAGAGTCGTTTTTGGTTAAAATCTTAAGAGCAAAGGAAAGAGAAAGTAAAAGTGGTTTTCCACACAAGATATACACTAGTGATTATATTTATAAGACCCCGTTTACTTATTTATGCACATATTATCAGCATTGTTGGTGTTGTTATTTTTGTCGTTGTCGTCGCTCTGTCATTTGAGGAGAAAGTTGCTCTTATTGTCGGGTACTTTCTCTCCGTGTTCTTGTGTAGTCACGAAAGAAAATACACAAACACACACATGAGCATATAATATCAAAGCTATTTTGTAATGACAAACATGTTTGTCTTTGTCTCTGTACCTGTAAGCAACAAAAGCAAATTCCACCAGTAGTACAACAATAGAGGAGACCTCTCCAAAAATAAACACGCTTTGTAAGAGAAAGCACATACACACAAGTAGATACATACACCAAAGTTGAAGAACAACAGGAAAACATTTATTTATTCTTTAGCCTTTGCGCGTGTTTGTGCCTTGGCATTACTTTCCTTCTTCCTCTGCTTGTTGGCTTCCCGACTTTCTCTCTGGCTTGTCTTGTTGTTATTTTCGTTGTGTCTGTCCCTGTCAACATTTTACTTGACTTTACTTCCTTTGCTGGCAATGCCTTACTGCGACTACTACAACAACCCTCTTAGCGTATGCCAGCTTTTCTAGAGATATACTGCCGCCTGGTTAGCGGACCTGCCTTCATTTCACCCTCTTCTCATTTTACATGCAAATTTTCATGTCCGTTTCAAATAGAAAACGGGAAACTAAAAACTGGTATAGACACACGCAGAGAGAAAGTCGTTGAATCACCCGATCGAAATGGTGTTTCGGCCGCTATTGTTATTTGTTGATCTTGTTAAAGCAACCGACAACAGCAGGAGGAATGGTAGCAGAAATTTTCAACATGACCTCTTGCAAATCTACTTCTCGCTGGGAAATGGTATAGCAAGTAGGAAGGTAATAACGATATCAACGTAAACAAGCACGGCTCCTAGATCTGCGGACGATACGATGCTGGGTACTGGGTACATTGGGATTTTATTTCTGCAGCATCAGCCATCGAGACTTTTAAAAAGGAAACCCACAAAATGGAAGGAAAATAATATAGGCAATTCCAAGTTGTTCCCATGTAAGAGAGAAAGAGAGAGAGAGAGATCGTACATATCTGTTTCCGATTTCTCCCAAACAACACAACAACGACAGCAATAATCATAATATAAATTTTTCTTTGTTACACAGCATTCAGCACCCTGCCAATTTCATACTCCTTTCCTTTACACTACAAAACAGTCCCAGTGCGTAGAAGGCATATACGCACGCACCCACAAACATACGTCACACTGTGCATTCTTACATATTTCTCTTATTAGTCGCATTCATACACAGTAGAAACATTCTTTTCTCCCTCTCTGGCTCATTTTACATTTTATTACACCCTTCATCTAGTTTTAGAGAGAAAGAGAGAAAAGACTCGCATTTTATTTCTCTTCCACTATATAACCTACTACAAACAAAGCTACTTAATATTTTACCGTTAAACTAACTCCAACGGCTCTATGATTATATAGAAAGCTACTTTGGCAGTAATAATGATAATAACGTAAACATGCTAAAGCCCATTACATATTGGCGTGTCCTCATCATCCACACCACCACCCGCCTTTTTCATTGCCTTTTGTAAAACTAATAGAGACGATTTTCCGGGGAAAAGAGAAAGAAAATCGAGTTGTTTTGATCTGGCCGGCTGCTGTTACTTTTGTGATCGGAGCCTGCTAACCAACAACCTAATAACACAATCGCCATCACCATCAAACTCATAAAGAAGCAGAGGGAGACACAGAAATCCAATACAATACGAGAGAGAAAACCGAAAGTAAGTGCTTTTGCTGTTGTAGTTTTTTTCAATGCCACACTGCTTTTGAAGCAGTTGTTGTTATTGCTTTCACTCTGCGCGTAATAATGGGATTCCTTTAGGATCTTTTATTCCAT
Source organism: Callyntrura sp. NNG-2020 (assembly GCA_027744055.1). Lineage (NCBI taxonomy): Eukaryota > Metazoa > Arthropoda > Collembola > Entomobryomorpha > Paronellidae > Callyntrura > Callyntrura sp. NNG-2020. The sequence continues at coordinate 25,727 of JAHZNE010001359.1, read as the reverse complement.
TCCGGCACAATATCAAGCCTTTTATATTTTTATATTGCTGCTGCTGCTGTTGTTGTTGCTGAACACACTCATTGTCTCTGATGACTTTCGTGCTGTTCATTTTGATTTGATTTCAATATTATTAACAATGGCTGTAATTCCATCACTCTAAACACACATTCCACTCCACAAATGCCACTGGACCACGTATCTGTAGTATTTGTAATTGTAAGATATATTTTACTACAGAACATATGCGCAAGTCTTTAGTTAAGTGGAATAATTTATAAATATTGGACGCAAATGTATCTTCTACTTTTACACTCTGTTGCGTAATCTTGTTGTGTGCTATTAGGACAAAAGTTTATCGATATTATCAGACGTACGACTGTATATAGCGAGATAAAAAAAACTACGCTCGATTTGAAATGCTACATTGATTGGTTCAGTCTGACCTTGTAAGTAATAAAGGGACAAAACGAGATTCTGTGAAAAGGTGTTCCTAGTTGAGATCTCTATACTATCAATTGGAGAAGATGGCATCGTTTGGAAAAGTTTTCAAGTGGAAACAAGAAATCGACGAGAGAGACATAAACTCTGTTTATAATTTACCCTTCGTTACTACTTCTCTTATCAGGAACGAAATTGACTAGAGTTACTATAAGGCTATAAGAAAATTAATAGCAACATCTTACAAACTGGTATACAACCAAGGTGAAAATATCGTAAAGTCTCAAATAAAAGTGATGATAATTAAAACAGACACGACGATAAAAATATCAAAATAAATGATTTTGATTGTGAGACTCTCTGAGACCGATACAAATTTGTTTAATAGAAATACCGGTATTTAGAGGAGGATTTACGGTAATCTGTGTGTGAACTAGGTGTTGAAAGCAACAAAAAGTTTGTAAACCTGTACGAACAAGGTAGTTGGAAAGGCAGTGGAGCGTTTAGGCACCCCGTCATTCACTTTTATCGATAATAATAATCTGCTGAGGGAAATACAAGTTAATTTGGAAGGACATGGGGGTGTCTCTCGCTTTACTGGTCTTCCCCGAACAAAAACTCACCTCTTTTGCCCAAGTCGCAACACTTCCCTTGTTATCGTCCAACATAATTACACGAGGATCAAGGTTGGCAGCTGCTAAGCTGGGACCCAAATTGCTGGCTACAAAGTTTCTCATGTCGGGGGCCCTCCATCCCATACAATTAAATGGCCACATTGGGATATACCCGTTCATAGGCTCGTTGCCTGTTGTGATTCCCCAGACAGACACATCTTTCTCTTGATACGATTTTAGGAATCTGAAAGAGAAGAATTATAGAAAACAGTGGAAGGGAGGAAAAGAGAAAGTTAAAAGCAACGTGAGTTGTTTTCAGCGAGTTCTTATTTTCCTTCCCGTAAAACCAAAGGATTTCATCAGGTTTACGATGATGATGATAGCCCATTTTACAAGTTACTTTTTATTGGCAACTTTAAGGAAAACTCAATTTATTTAAAACTGATAAAACAATATTATTTCACGTGGAATCACCTCACAAAGTATTCGGTCCCAGTGTTGATAATGCTCCCTTTTCAATTGCCCATACCCGAACAGTCTCCCGGTAGTTTTCATCCACGCTGGAGCACTCCAAGGAGAAGCTACTAATTTTATTTTGTTCCCACTCAACGACTGCGCCCAATGAATGTAGGGAATCTGTGAGGAAGACAAAGTGAGAGAATGAATGGAAGGAGAAAAAAGTTTTTTCATCCAAGGTTTTATGAAGAAACAATTTTTTTCCTTTGATATCTTACTAACAATGTAATAGTTTTTTTTAATTCGAGTAAACAGTTTACGTTTAGCTGTGCTGTGCATGGATGGATTATGGAGTTAAGTACAAAGGTTTTCTTCCAATCTATATATACTTTTAATGTGTATTTATTTTTCACTTTGCCATTTTTAAATTTCTTCTTTATGTACATCATTTTAACCTCAAATGAAGTACGATGCTACAGTGTCTAAGGTGTTGCAGATTTTCTAATTATCAACACAATACAATAATTACCAGTTTCCATAGAGGTTCTCACTCCACGTGTGAAACTATATTTATATGTAGGTTTTATTTACGCAATAAATTCAATAAACTCATATTATCATATTAACTGCTCTTTACGTGGTCCGTAGAGTTGTATTGTATTACTTTACTTTCACTTCTCAATTCATGGTCGCATGGTATCGAATGGCTGTACAAACTAATGTGGTACTAGTATCGTTGTGAATAAAATCAACATGAATACGTATCAAAATGCTGTCATGACAGTACCTTTTATATTAAATTGGATCAATAACTAACACTTATTGTGGGGAACTTCAAAATACGCACCGAAACTGAAAATTGCTTTTTGATCAAATTAACCTGTTTTTTATACTTGCCCATGCAAATATTCTTTCTGTAGGCAACTATAATCCTATCACATTCTCCGCCTGCCTTCGGCCTAAAATTATGAAAAAGAAGCAACCTAATCGGATACACAGAAGATGTCTACCTTTTATGGCACATTTGAAGAAGAGTATTATATCCCAAAATAATGGGGTATGATTCCTGGTAGACGGTGACGTACCGTTAACCAAAAAATATTCCCTTTTGCATTTGTTAGAGCGGACTGTCATAAAAGATGAAATAAATAACAGTCAATGTTTCGTTTACTGCCAGTTTTACGAATGAAAAAAAAAGTAACTTTGTTGAAGAAAGTAAAACAATACGCAACATATAAATATTTGGCTGTATTATATCATCGAGAATGGCAGTAAGTTGAATCATCTTTGTATTAATAGCCCTCACCGTCAATGCACTCTTTGGAATCTAGAGTTCCGTACACATACACAAGTATAATGGCTTGTCTGTATATGTAGACTCTATGCAAAAGCTAGGAACGACAACATGGGGAAGGGAACATAAAACAAAAAAAGCAGTTACGAGGTTCGGATTTTCAGAGCGTATAGGAATATAACCGTCTGTGTGCATTTTAGAAAGATTCGGAGAAGCCGACGTAATTTATACTTTTATGTGAAATGGAACAAATATTTACTTTAAACTCGAAGTCTTCAGGTTGCAACGTAAAGTCGTCCAGATTGGCATCCACGCCACCAAGTCCGGGTATGTCGTCTAAGTAAGTGTAGGGTCGTGTAGAAAAATCTGTCCCTCCGATTGGAACTCTGCCCATACTGTAGTCGATTCCATCCTGGCCAAAATATGATCTAGAATACGGAGAAAGTGGCATGGCATATATATATATATATAGAAAAAAGATAATACTTCAATGTACCGCAGCGAACATTTTGGGAGAATAGCAAACAGTACCGTTGTGTTGGAGAGAGAACGATGGAAGGATTGGTTTTTCGTTTTGGTCACAGGAAAACACACCGATTGATACATTGCCTCTTTACTAGACTGACATTTAATATCGAAGGAAATTGGATGCACCTCAACTGCTCCTTTTTATTATCTCTGGTTGTTCCTTGTCGACTTTCACGACGACGACGTAAAGGGGAAAAACGCGCGGCGACAACTTCTACAGAGATTTTATCTTGTTGTCGTTATGCTTTTCGAGGTCTTAATACCTCCGTGTAAGCAGCATATTTTACCAAATAAAAAAGTTGCGGAGGGTATATTCATCCGTTATATTATTTAGCGAAAATTATTTTTTAAACAGTGTACACGATCGGTTTGTTTGTCCGTCTGTCCCATCGACATAATTTGCATGCAAGCTATTTTATTTATTTGGTATATTACGCTACACATAATATTATTTTAAATTTTCTCTTTGATTTATTTTGCAATTGCTAAAGGTGTAACTTTAATATATCCTCTTGTACAACAAATGTTGAGTGTATCACTTTCCAGCTACATAATTTTCTCCGTTTGACACACCCGTTTATTTTTCCATCTTTATTTTTTCTTTAAAAACATCCGCTTTACAAGTAAACCACTGAAGCCTATTACTTCGTCTCCTTTCTTACTTTCTGTGCTATAACTGGATTGAATGACGTCGCTTTTTGTGCATTAAATGAAAATATGCCACTTTATTTACAATATTACCCAACAAGCTTGTACGTCTACGTTTCATTCCTTCCCCTTTATTATTCCTGTCCTCCATTCCATTTTAAAGTTATACGTCTCTAAATTTCTTCCCAGCAAAGTGGCAAAACATACTGCAGAATTGCTAAAATGGTTACACACAGGTACTCGTTCTACCCTGCAATCCTTACAACAACCCCATTTTGTGCTACTTTTTTCTACAAAGAGCGTATAATAATAATAATAATACCTCCTAGTGAGGTGCTTCACCAAGTGTACGTAAGCTTCCTAACAAAAACACAACAGAACGAATCTCTGTTCCTTCATCCTCTTCTTCCCTGTCTGATCCACTTTTATTTTCCACCAGCACACTACTATTATTTTCTACCAAAGTCTCCACCACACAACAATAGTGATGACGACGAGCGTCTGCTCTCCTCAACACTTCCATTCTCTTTTCTCGTTATGTGCATACGTGCTTTTATGTTTGTACTTGTCCATATTTTTTCTTCAAAGAGAAGAATGTGGGGCGCGGGAAAAGTGAAAACCGATACAGGTTCTGGAAAGTTTATACCTAGTGGTAATACAGGATGCATTGATAGAGAGATGAAATCACCACAGGCAGTCGGTGTGTATAGGGACTCTACTACCACCGCTCAGGTCCAATAACAATATGAACGTCAATGAACCAGGAAAATGGAAGAATAAATGGATGGACATGCAAAAACCGATCCCATTTCCTTATTCAATCCAATAGCTTACGTACCCAGCCAAGTTTTGTACTGTCACCACTACCACAAAAATGCAAGTTTGTTACGTGGGGAACACACTGCAAAAAAGCAGAGCGTAAACAAACTGATTTTTAGCAACCGGAGGAAAACAACAAAAGAAAACGTACAATAAACAAGTGATAGCAGAGAGAGAGGGAAAAGAGAAGCAGGGGAGGACACAAAAACCATCAAGGCTTCAACGGCAGCAATGACAGCCGTTTTACTTGTTTCGTTATGTTTCTTTTGTGCGAGTCTACTCCGATCTGTGTAGATTTTTTTCGGAATCTTTATTCGGCTATTCTTTTGATGATTCTATAGAATAAATGGTCGCCGTTCCGTTTCTCCCTCTCTCTCGATTTTGCAGCCGAAAAAAATTTGCTGCTTTTCAGGTTCTTTTCTTGCTTCTTGTGACCACCTATATGAACACAGCGAGCCAGGAGAAGAATGATAGACCATTGCCTGTGAAGTGTATCTTAAGATTGTTCAACGGTTATTGGTCTCGCGGTAGTCGACAGATTGATTGTCAGGTGGAATGATTCCGTAGTTTCAGGGTGTTTTTAAAAAATGCCGCCTTGTTGGTGGGGGAATTTCTCCGGTATTTCATGTTGCCGTTTAATAAGCATTTTTTGTTGTTGTACCAGTAAGGGAGGGAGGGGAAAGTAATGAAATCAAATCAAAATTCACAATCGTGTGAAAAATCTATATGTGGTGTCCCTTTTACTTACCACGGTCGTACAACTAGAGCATACATTTTAACGGTTTCCTGGAAAAACCATCTGTGTCGAAGGCATTCTGTCTAGAGTGCCCTTGCTCACTTCATTGTATTCAGGAAAAAGGGAAGAATGGCAAACGAGGCAATTTATACCTACGCCATTATTGTAAATGATAATCAGGTAATAATAATTACAGATAGTTTGCGTTGCCATCGTTTCTAGGTCTTACTTCATCACAATATTACCGCATTATTATTATTATCGCTGGTCTACTTATAAAAGGTTTTGCATTGAACGTTCCGGATGTTCCTCCGATTCCCATTCATATAACTTCTCTTAAAAAGCACATATATCCAGTTTCTCTACAACCGTGCTACAATCTCAGCCCATCATCACTGACACAGCTTTGTTGTATCAAAAGATTTTCTGGCAGCTTCGCCGGACAAAAACTATTACTTATTTTGGTCTAGCCGAGCCCTTTGTATTTCTTAAGCCCCTTGTCAAAGTTTATATTCCTTGGTGGTTTGTTCTCTGCTATTTTTTTGTTCGCGTACTTTTTTTCTTTCTTTCTCTCTCTCTCTCTCTCTCTCTCCGTCTTCTAAATCATCATCATCTCAAATCTAATCAAACTTGGCTGACAGGGGTTCGATGGACGATGGACACATATGCACATCCACACATCATATTTCATTTTCCCAATTTTCTTTTCTTTCTATTCACATCCTTACTTTTCTTCTGTCTCAGACAAAAACTTGGAAAAAAGAAGAGAAAGGGTAACCTTTATCAAAAGAGGTTTTGTACCTGGCACTTTTTTGTCAAATAGCAACAGCAGCACACACTTTCCTTTCTACCCGCTTGAATAACTGCGGGCTTGCGTATACTTTTGGTCTTTTCTGTTTCGTCACATTGCGTGTCCCATTTCTTTCTCTTTTTTCCATCCCCCCACCAGGACAAGAAAATCAGTTTCAAAGATAAGCTATGTGGCATTTGTGAGTGTATATATGGTTTTGTGTGGTACACGAGTATAATAGTTTTTTGGTTTACTTTCTATCAACTTTCCCAAACGCGATATGTAGCATATTACGATCCTGATCTCGCAGGCAGCATGAATAAGAATGGTATGTTGGGCACCAGTGTGGCATCAGCATAAAAATTCTATCAAGTGTGTCACGTGTGTATTTGTGCGTGGCAATGCCTTTGGCCATCCTATATTAACTCATAGGCTGATAATATGTGCGTAACTTGCACACCGTAGCAGACGTGACGTATGCCTCCCGTAAAAAGTAATTCAAATTCTAGGCATAAATCTTGTAAAACATACTTCACGTTGTTCCCCAATTATCTGACCCTTTCACTCCCCCAAAAATTACTTGCCAAAAAACGGCACCTTCTCCGAATAAATTGACATCTATCCAGACACCGGTTACAGTTTACATTATCTTTTGTTGAGATTCTGCCTTTTCCTCAAAACTTACCTCATAAGATTTTCTTGAGTAGGTTGGCTAAGACTGGCAATGTTTAAGCCGGCGGCATCCGTGAATGCTCCGCCGTAACCCAAGACTTTTTGGTGTTGCACATCCCGGCGAATTGTGTACTTTGTCAGCTTTTCAGGCCTGGGGAAATCCGCAACTGGAGACAGAAAAAATAACAATTGTCTAAAATGGAAATACCAAGACGGGAGAGTATACCTCAAAAAATTTGAAATTAAACTGTTTTCGTATTTACACAATACGGTCTATGAAAATTTATTATCCAACGGGAAACCTGACAAACTATCATAATGTGCGTATATCTGGGGAGAGGTATAGTAGAGGCACTGTAGAGAAATAGATAACTAATAAACGGAAATAGTAGAGGCCAAACAAACAGACTGCGGCGGGTTACCAGACAGGCATGGGTAAATGGTAGACACAAAAACGTCAAGGAAACACAGTATAGCTGTTGGCAATCCATTTTTATCCTATTAGGAATCCCATGAAATATTCACAGTCGTAGTGTAAATAGTATGTATATGCTGCTATAGTAAAAAAAACAGCAACAAACGATCTACGAGAGATGGCATGTAGATTGTAGAAAATGACGTTGTTGGCTTCGTACCACGAGCATCCATTTACATTATTCGCTGTTCTGCAATAAACGAGGCGAGGAGGGGAAGAGAGGGACAAAAAACAAGGGGGATAGATGTGGGAGGGCAGCAAAGTATCTGACGAGAAGCATAATCAATTTTTTCTTGAGGTCGCTCCTTTTTGGTGGACGTTGTCTCGTGTCGCTTCCTATTTCCTTTCAAATAAACAGTCAAAAGACGATGGTTATTACGATGATGAATATCTCCGTCTTCATGGCCACATCTTCTATTATGTCGATGCGATAGTTGTAGCTGCTCGTATTAAACATGCTTGTTATTATTATTATTATCTGGAGAAAATTTTCTGTAGAAAAGTAGCTTTCTCAACGTGGCCCTCCCCCTCCATCCGCTCGCATACCGCCTACGTGCTTGACTGTCATTTCCGTATGTACGTGTACATCTCTTTTTCGTTTGGGCACAATGTTTTCTTCAAATTGTTCCTTCAGGTACCGTAAAGAGAGTACAGAGATGTTACAAGTGATACGAGGGAACGCGACTCCTACAAAAATCCTGTTTATTGTTGCCGCCTTTTACTTCTCTTCTCTCCGTCTCTCCCTCTCTTGTACAGTGTCCTTTGTTGATAGTGCTGATAGGATACTCTCCTCCGACATGACTAACTCACTCGTGCGCTTTTACTCTTTTTCTTGGCTTATTTCTCCTCTTTCTGCTTTATACTTAGCAAAATTTTTGTGGAATACCAAAATACGAGAAAAGTAATAATAATATGATCCCTTCAGTACTGGGAACCAAATATACCTTGTAGGCAGCTTTCTGTTTGCGACAAACACAGGCACCGACATAAAGACACATAAACACAACTGGAACGGAAATGGAAAAGAAATCTCTGTGCCTTCTAGCAGTACTACCACACTACAGTATCCTCGCTCTCTCTCTTGCTCTTTTCGTTTGAAATTTATGGGACTTACGCACGTCATAAATAAATGATAAATATTTTCAACTTGGGTAGAGCTACGATCCCATGTAAGTTTATAGGGTCTTGTAACGAGCACGGGAAATAGAAACTTCCCTCGCACATTTTTGTTTTTATAATAGTAATAGTAATAATAAAGTTGACGCTTTTGTTGCTGCTGCCGTCGTGCCGGATTGTGTTGCAGGGGTCTCTTTGCAAATAGCAAAGGAGAGAGGGACAGACAGAGGGCAGATATTCTATTTTTGCGTGTAACAGGATCTCTTCTCTGGTGTCCGTGTTCCAAGTGTCTTTTTCACTCCCACTACCATCACAACTACTTACATCATCATCAATACAGCAGCGACACGAAAAATAAGCATCACGAAAAAAAACACAGAAAAATAACTATAAACACATAAAGCAATGAAGGTAAAGCACATACATAAAACATAATACTCCTCCAGTACCAGTTTATCACCATCATAATCATCGTATACAATGCTGCTGTGAGCAGCAGGACGTTACGTACATTGCAAGTAGCCCAACAAGTATACTACGGCAGAAACGGCAGACACGATCACACTGCTGCTGTATAAGTAGCTGCTAACCGAAACTACGACAAGGGCCACATTTACAAGTATTTCGGGACTGGAGAAAGATACGTCGCTCAGCAGGGCATGTATCCGGTGTCCTATGACAGAACAAAATTCAAATCTCTTTTTCAGGTTTTTTTTTCAATTCGCAGAGAAAGAGACAGAGAGAGAGGGAGAAAGAGAGCGCCATGCAGTCCGAGATTCAACATATCTTGGCCATAGCAGCGGCATGATTGCAATTATTTTTCCCTCTCTCTCTATCCTTTGCAGCTGAAGCGTTCGGTGTGGGAAACGGCATCAAGAGCAGAAGAACGTTTCCTGTTGTTAGTAACAACCTAGTAGAAAGAGTGGCAGTTTAGTAGGTTTAGAGTATCATCATCTAGATATTTTAGAAGAGAAGCGTGTTTTTTGGACTATTCCCTTTTAAAAGTAGGCAACCCTCCGGAAAAGCGGATGTGTTTTTGGCAGTGTTTTGGTAAATGGCAAATTTATACCGAAATATAGCCAGGTTTAGATTATATGATACACAAATTCATATGAAGCACATTCAATTATACATTTTTATACTCAAGCGAAAAATATGTGAAAAAAATCTAAAGTAGTCAGTCTTGGTTTTCTTGGAGACTCTTTTTTTCTCTTTTCTAACGTGCGTTTTCTTTGGGATTAGAGTTGCATATAAGCCAGCTTTATTTTCCCATTTTCACCCCATTTTGAACTCTGTGCCAAGCCATAGCAAAAATACGCTATAAATCATCAACCGGTTTCAAACCTTCAAAAACCCTGTAAGCTTCCCTTGAAGTAGTCAAAACACAACGACAGTTGTACTAAAAGTATATTTATGCAGTATTTGCTCCCAAAGCTCCACAGTAAATGACAGTTTTTAACGCATACACTGACAGCAAAAAAAGACAGATTTAATTTTTGTATGATGATGACGTTAAAGACATAAGCATACACTCGTCAGGGTTATTCACAACATAACATAAGGTACCGAATGAACCTAGAACATTTACAAATTGACGGGCAGTCAGGAAAAAGATAAAAATAACTATGTTTTTTGATGTTGAGAGCCTTGAACTTAAGCTAGGATGATGATGATCAACGAGGGAGGGCGGGAGGTACGTTATCATAATTGGGATGTCAATTAACAAGGTTTGAAAATTGTGGTTGTTGTGGCCTCAATGATAACTAACTACTATCAGCAGCCCCCTAAAATGGTAGTAATTGTGAACGATGGCATAACACTGTGCCGATGTTCCCTCATTAAATGCACAAGAATACATTATCTACAACAGGGCGCATATAATAATAACTTCTCTAATTTACTCCATGGGCATCTTCCTCCCTTCGCCCCCCCCCCCCTCAACTTTTCCCAGAACCACCACAAAAATAGAACATGAGCTCACACGATAACATTCTTCAGAAAGGTGTACAGGAAAATCCCTCATCAAAAAGCTCCCGGCCACCTTCATCACGGCACCACACAATTTCCTAATCAATACTTTTCCCATAAATACTCATTAGCCTGCCGTCCTCCTCAACATCATCAAACATTCCCACTGCCACCCTCGTTATTATCCATTCAATTTTCGGCACAAAGCCTAGAATTTTTTGAAAGCGAGTTAAGCCACAAAGAAAGGGGAAAGCTGCTGCTTATTTGTACGAATGTATACCTGTCTACGATATAACCATCGTAATTGTTAGCTTGTTTGCACAAAGTAGCACCACATTAGGGGAGATGTAGCACATGCCACCCGAATAACTGTAGACATTCAAAAGAAACCTCATAAAGCCACTAAAAGCACAAGCTATAAATATAAATGTACACCTACAAAGCAACAACTCGTTTTTCTACCGAGTTTCCTTTCCCTTGATAGCTTTTACTTCTTTCTCATATCCAGATATTCCTCGCGGTATCTAGTCTATATACCTGCTGGGCTGTTTGAAGGAGAGGGCAAATGAGAAACGGAAATCAGAGAAAATAGGTATGGCGATGTTGGATAATGCTAGACTGTATGGCTTTAAGCTTTTAGGGACTTTAGGCAACGCGAGAATGAGTCAGTTTTGTAGTCGGCAAGTTCAATGTCTCGCTTGACTAATTCCTCCGGGCTTAATTTGGATGTGCACATACATGCATACCTACGTAAACTTCTCTCGTTTTCTTCTTCACTGCACTTATTATTCCGATTCGGCTGAACGGGCTTGCGGTACATTTCCTCAGGAGGTACAATAAGCTAGTCAGAAGACAAGGGGAAAATACGACAAAAGATACTAGTTGAAGGATATTGTTTGTCTTTGGCGATAACGAAAAATTCAAGGTTCGAGAAAGGAGGAAAAATGGAGCCAATAAAATTTCCCTTGTAACAAACTTCAGACAATATCTCTGGGAAAATTTTCTCTTCACGGGCATGTGTGTAGGTTATGGTTTTTACGCGTTTGTTCTAATTAAAGTGATCAAGAAAGGTGGGAGGAGAGAGACTGACAACGAGAAAATGGGGAAAGGGTTTTGGGGGTTAGCCCACAACAAAAGGTTATCAGTTTGGCTTTACAGAAAGATCAAGAGACCTTGTCTCTTTTGTGGCTTTGTACAGAGTTTCTTTTGTGCGACAAACTTTTCCTGCTGCTTCTCTTTAAAAGGAATAACCTGTTCCGCTTGAAAAGATCTAGTAGAAACGAGAGTTTTAACATGACGAAAAAAAACAAAAGGGAAGAAAAGAAAGAAAAAGAGAGCAAGGCAGTGTTGTTAATGAGAATGACTGAGGTGGAATTATGATATCAAAACTTTTTTGGAAAGATAAAGTCACACGGGGATTGCCTCATGCGTAGATACAAAATTACTTTAATAAAGAAACGTTTCTTGTCTATCGTTCGGAATAAAAGACATAAAAATTGTAGGAGGAAGCCCATTTTTTTTCTCTACTGCTGCTCTATGCTTTTATAATAATACTCCTGTCGCACGCATTATTTACCCGGCAAACGAACCAGAAACTTATTAAAAGTTTCCTCTCTGAAAAGGGGTAAACAGCAAAGTGCGCTGATCAATAAACGTCAGCATAAAAATTCTCCGGAAATACTCCTAATTTACCATTTTAGTAAAGAAAATTTTATTTTGAGGGCCACGATTATCTCTAGGTATATACGATCGATGTTGAAGAATATAAGCGTTGCACAAAAACGCCAAGAGAGACAACTACAAATGATACCCGCCGGTTTTGTTTACTCATACCTGTAATCACTTGCATCTCCCTGTGCCATTCTCCTGTAAATGTACCTAATGACAAGTAAACCTATTCTTTCTTTATCATCCCACTTACGCACGTACATATTTGCCTACTGAAGACCTTCTAATTTTTTCGTTTGCCCAAACAAACCGTCCAGATAAGTCATCTTCTTTTCAAACTTCGCCATTACTATAGTGGAAGCCGAGTTCCATTTTGTTTGAAAGTCACCCGGTGTGAAAATGAACTCATCCATCCATCCCCAACATTACCTATTTTACTTCCAATTTCCCTCTCCCTCTATCACTGCGACTGCTGCAAAGCTGGCAAATGAAGAAGAATGCTGTGAAGCGTAAAAGCGTTTCGATTATTACAACCCTCCACCAACCGAACCCAACAACCTAGCTAGTGACGCTAGTAAAAGTAAACTGCTCAAAAACGGCAGATTTATGGGCACCCCCACATATAACTACGTAACTACATTATCATCACCATCATTCACGCCATGCCGTAATATTTTTGGCGTTGTCTGCTGTATCTTTCTCTATACGCGAGGCTCCCATCAAAGATAAACGGGTTATTTGTCTGGGCGATTAAATTGATGAGCAGAGCAGTGCACATAGCGTGTGTGTGTATGTCTGTCTGTGTTTTTCGTATTTCCTCTTTCCTCCTTTTACAGCACTTAAAAGCCACAATAATTATCGTGATCATCCTCCCACCATTATAATTAATACCAGAAACGTGTCTCTGCGTAGAACCACACATTAATAAGCTTTGCAGAAAAGGAGACGGGGAATCTCTGACTGTAAGTCAACATACGTGTGTCTGTTGTGGAAAAGAAGGTACTTAACTGCACGTGGCTGTTCTATCCTTATCTATTATAGCCACCACCACTAGCTGAAAAGCAAAAGGCCAAAAATGTATGTGTGTGTATGTGTGAGTGTGTGTGTCGGCGAAGTAAATCTGCTGTTGTGCAGTCGTTTAGCCAAAAATGACACTAGTTTCCTGCAAGAAGACAGTGCCAAGCCTTTTTGTGATTGTGGATGTGGTGTTTTACTGCTGCTGCACACTTTATTACAAGCTTTTTGAATGTTACGGTCAGTTGGCATGCACATAGTCTTAACTTTGAAGCTTAATCACTCTTAATTACGATTACTGCTGTTGTCTGTAGAAGATATAGGGATGCGACGTTAAGAGGACATGCAAGGTCACGGGTGTTATCTAAAAGGCTGGGGTTTCCTCTGCCATATTTTTGGAGTGATAGCATCTTCCCGTAATTTTTTCCAGCAAAGTCAAAATAAATCCGGGTGTTTTTGCAGAAAAAGCCAGAAAGAGTGCCTACATACTTCCCACGTAAAACCGTATTATTACCGTAATATTATCGTAGGTCATAGTAGAAAAGAGCATTCGTGATGATATGAGTACAAGATCCTTTTATTCCTTGCATCGATGTTCTCTTTCAATGTTACAGTTAGTTGTCCTTTCAACATTCCATAGTCGATTTTTTTAAATCATGCAATTTGTAAGCAGTCAATACGCTGGTTGAAGGGAAGCAATAATTTTTATAGGGTGATTACATTATCAAAATGGGTGACTAGTTTGCTAGAGGAACTTACAAGACGTGCAATATGCTCTTTTGCTGTATGCTTAATACAATCCCACAAAACTGCAAGTTTTACCTTGTGCATATTCAAAAATTATACAATGCCAGAAAGAAAGAGAATTAAGAAGGGAACAAATCGTATTGCTTTACGTATAGGTCTAAGTGGGTTAAGACTATCGATAGGGTTGACAAGGTCTATTGTTTCAATTTCACATAAGGTCGGTGGAAAAGTGCAGTGTTGTCATCCATCCACGTTTTAAAGACGTGGTCACGTATGGTCCGAGGAGTACATTTTAGGCCCATCCGCAGGATATGTCCAATTTATGCAGGAGCGATGAACCAGTGACACAGCATAGTACAAGATAAAGAAAGTAACAAAAACAATTATTTACAATTAGTACGACATGATGAAATTTTCCTTGAATCACAAACGTTTTCATTTGTCCATAGAACACATAAGTACTCAAAGTGCTGACTACTAACATTTGCAAGAGAAGTTTCGAAAGAGCTAAACACACAAACTGTATTGCCTTTCTTGAGAAAGGGTAGTTGGAACATAGCTCTGTTAAAATGAAAAGTAGGACCAGCCATCAAACTTTACAGGCGTTATTATTTTGTAAAATAATGTATCAACATTATACTATTTAGTTCCATTTCGATAGAATCAAATGGTTCGGGCTTTGAGCCTTCCTCACACAATCCCACAGGACAATAGATCGTGGTTAAACTTGGTGAATATGAATTTCAATTGAACACACACGAAATAACAAAAAGTTATCACTGTCTCACAGAAGTCATACTTATTTCTGTAAACAGCTTAAATTTGGGTTGTTTTTGCATAAATTGAAGTGTCAAGAAAGGAGGAAGAAAACAAGTTATTGAATTTATGGCTTGTGGAGTATACATTACCGATAGACGTGAGAAATCCACTGTCACGAAATGTAAAAGGGTTTTGAGATCGACTGCCGGCAGAAGTTTGAAAAGTCAAGACCTCCGCTGATGATACAGCAGCTTCCAATAAAAGATGATCATGACTGCTCAGCAGGTGCTCTCCATGGTAGGGCTGGTCCGGCTCGTTGTTAAACTGGACAAAAGATTTATGGAAACGAGAACCTGTTTTGGTGGAAGTGAAGACTTGCACTTGTCCAAGGTAGTCGGAAGAGTCTGCTTCTGAGGGAGTTCCACCAGAGGGTGGTACCCCTTTCTCTCCTCCTCCGCCTACTTTCTGGTCTTCGTCAAAACTTTCATGAAGGACAGGCAGGGAGTTGACTGAACCTACGGGTGACAAGGATACTTTGGTGGATGGTTTGGAAGGAGGTGGGATTCCCTGAAGATGGGCAATTTTTGCGGGGATGGTAAGACTGACTGTGTCACAATACGTGGAATTGCAAACGCAGACAACACTGCCTCGACCAAAATCTCGGGGGATACAGGGACGCGCCTCTGAGTCTGTAGAAGGGTCAAAGTTTTGCAACGCTCGAACTCGTCTGGCTGTTTCTAAAACGGTGGGTTCTTTCTGTGATATTGAGTAGAACAGGGAGTCGGTAGGTAACAGGAGGTCTTGCTTGAAGGGTAATTCATTTTCGACGGAAGTGCTGTCATGGATCACGAAGGCTAAAGTGAGAATGTAAAAGATTTTGTTACAGCGATTTCGTTGAATCATCATCTGGGAGTTTTAGATACAGCAACGTATAGGAATCAATGGGAATCAAAGTTGTGGCTTACCTAGCAAAAAGATGAGAGTGTTGACCTCAAAGATTGTAGAGGAAAATCTCAAAACTTGGGGTTTCACGTTGGCCATGTTAAACTGTTTTTGTTATTACAAACTTTGGTGACTAGACAACAGCGCGTGGTTTATTATTAAGACTATTCCATTTATTGTTTTACACAACTTCACTATGGTTCTGCTTATAAATCCATACTCTTACTGTATTGTCCACACTATATTTTTGTACATTGGTATGATAGCCAACTGTCATGGATAAACTACCGGCAAAGATCCCCGGCGTTAGAAAAAGAAACTAACATACAGTTAGTATGTTTCAATTGTTAGGAACATTTTATGAGAATAAAATAATAAGGAACTGTGCAAAATAGGCAGGAGGATTTCTATAACTTGCTGGAAAACATTTGGTTTTCAAATGGTCGACTATCCTTTTATTATTAATTCTATACAGTAATATACGTTTCATAAATACACTGACAGCAACTCTTTCATGTTAATCAGAGATCCATCATCCTCATGATTTCTCAATTTTGCCATGTGTAATTTCAATTTATTATTATTTCTAAACGGTCAAAATAACTATAACTGAAAAAAATACCTTGAATTTTATAACTGAATAAGTAATAATGCCTTCATTTCAAAATTCCTATATATTTTCTGATTTACAAAAATTTATTTTCATACACAATTTTGTACAGAAAAAAATACATGGGGCGCATATTGAGGAAGCGAGAATGGAGATACGAGGATGGATATGGTGAGATCCATTTCAGGGTTACCAACCAAGAAGGTAGGTGTATCGTTGTCCATAGCACTTGCCTATCATACCTTCGTACGCACGGTTAACTTGAAATAAGCCAGCAAAAATTACACTTCACTCCATTCGGATACGAAGAAGATGCTTTGCACAATGTTCTAGCTGATGCACAAGTGCTCAAACACGAACACAGCCTATCAATCAACCTTATAGATTAATGATTGAAATTGCAGAAAAAAATCGATAAAAACTATCGTTATTTTACAAAAAAGTTAACGTTCGTGATGTTATTCACTTGTAATGTAGCGGTGCTATCACTATCAGCAGCTTCCGTTAGTTGTTAGTTCCACTTCCACCTACGAACTTCCTGCCGTACCACAACACAACACGGTACGCACTGCACACCGCGCGGCAAATAGGTCGTTGATGTCTTGTCTTTGACTGAGCTAACGGTTCCACTGCGCGGTTTCCATCCACAGCTCGTTGTATATAAGATGTAACCAATATTCATTTATTTCAGGTAACAACATTCCTTTTGTTTTGAAAATATCTCTCCATACACCGAAATGGACATTAATGTTGGATAAATTATTTACATCCGACGAACTACGTACCTAGAGCATCATCAAGACTTCACTCTCAAGAACGCCCACACCACATGTGTGAGGAATATCTACATTATGCAGATGCATTTCCATGACTAGTAGTATTGACACCGTCGTCCACATATTTTATCATCATATATTACTATTCACATGTACTTGCTAAATATTTGTGTGCATTTATTTAATATTACCATTACACCCGAAAGGTTAAGCAAGGTCACATAACATACACTTTGGAGTAGATATGCAATAGAGTAACAAATCGTCGTTCTCCATCATCACATCGCCATCAGGATTGCTTATTGGATCTATGGGTACCTTATTATTAGTACAACCTTTTCATGTTGCTTATCTGTTACAAGTACTACGGCAAACTTTGTACAATTCCGCAAATCCATGCTTGCAATGAAATTGAGTGCGTATACGTATACAATTTATTCTTAATAATATTCTTTTCAGCAAGGAAGGCAAAATTCTGGTATATTGCGTATCACAGCGTCGACAACGTATGTAGCTGTGACGACTGACGAGTTTGTGCTGACATTGTTTTTTGGTGTATCATATACTAACGTTATCATTGGGTCGTCGTCATCTTATTTTTGAGCTGATTTGTTTACTGCTGCCATAGTAATGAATAATGAATAAACAAACAGAATCATTCTGTGAGGAGCCTTTTCTTGAATGTATTAAAAATATGTTATGCGTATTTTTTGTCGTAAGGTTGAATGGCTTATTTGTAGTAATTTGTGCAACGATTTTAGTTGTCTATTGTTTACCGGCAATACGCGAGGGTGACAGGGTGGTCTAAAGAGAAGAAGTTCAATAGTTTCAATTCGTGGAAGTAATTTCAATGCATACTATCAAAACATAAATTTTGCTACAAAATATGTTGAAAGATTTTTGAAGGATGGGATGTCTACATAACAAAACCCATATATAACCTCTTCATTCTTGACGAATTTCTTGATATCGTATTTTTCATTTTATAAAATGAAACTGAAAGTAATGTTTTGAAGTCGCTATCAAAGGTTTACGCAGTTCAACTCTTGTTCCTCTTTGAATGAGGAGGAGAGTAAAACTAATGGACACGAGGTTGCAAAACATGTCACATTTATGATTTGTACTGTACCTAAAATCAAACCTGAAACTCTCTTTGATGCATTGTATATGATGTTTTTATAGATTTTGCGCTTACATGCCTATAAGGATATAGTGTGTGTTCGGAGTAGAATTATGAGGTTTAATGGAAATAGTTTGCTTTTCATTTACAGTGAGAGCCACTATATTCAGATATTAAATGTGAACGCAAAATATAATTTTATATACATATAAAATATATACTGGGATGTAGCTTCACGTTGTAGTTTGATGTGAAATCGCGTTCCAAATCGAGTCTTTGTTAGTGTGTACAAGTGAAGCATCCATCTCAATTAAATCCATGTAGTCTGGAATGCAATTAATACAAAAAACGTACTTATTTAACTAGTTAGGGGGTTCGTTGAAACGGCTTTGGAGAGCAGCCAGCCGCGAAAACGTGCCATTCATGGTAAAATAAATACTTTTGTACAAATATTTGCTAAATTTTCATACGAGGAGAATACTATTCTTAGTAGTAGAACATAGACATTGTAGTATAATAATCACACATTTTAATTTTTAATATAACGTACAAGTTCATATGTTTATATACTTCCAACATTTAATGAGAGGATCAAGTTTCCTTGTTAGCATAATGACAGGTTGTAGTTGTACGTTGTGCCAGAGTCATGCTTTCTACTAACGCTACCCTTGAAAGTAGAAAAATTAACTATTAAGTGCAAACTCTGTAAAATAGGGTTGTAATTTGTGTGTACTTTGTCAACATAAGTATAACCGCCCACCCATTTTCAAGAACTATGTGGAACGTGCTTTCCAGAATCGACGTACAACTCTCCAGTAAAGGTCACTGAGAACTCATTTAAAAAGTAGCGTAACATTTTTAACACGGGTATTAATCTGAGTAGAGTGGTTCATTCATCACGGAACTTTTTTCAACACTTACTACAAACTACAAGCACAAGTACTTTTTTGTTGGCGGCAGCCATCCTTTATGAGTATCAAAGACATGCGGATACATCATAATCATTAGTGACTTTTGTGTTATAGGTAGAATGTTATAACCGCTTTTAGAGTGCGTAGAATGATATTGATTATGTGCAATTGACAAAAAGAAACAGATTGTATGTAATAGTGCGTAACGTGAAGGTGCTGACGAATCATAAACTTGACCTATATTTTTGGGTGACTCTTTACGGAATTGTTGTTGTTGCATCTATGCAATGGTAGGAGTATGCATAATGCGTAGTATGAAGAATCTTCATTGAAGATGCAAGAATGTATCTCTTTCCTTTCCAGTTTGCATTGCAATGGAATACCTACATACATATAAACACTATTGACTATTGAGTTAGCACTTTAGTAGGCAAAAGTTGTTAATTTTATCCTAATCTTACACAGTCAGTACTGATGTACAATCCTCCGGATGCAATGCAGAAGAACGAATTGACTTGGCATCATGCTTGCACTTGTTTGTCTAACGTTAAGTTGGCATATGACTAACTCTACAGATGAAGGTAATAAATGTGCAGCAATAAAGCTACCTTGTTATGTGTACTCATACCCGAGCGGTTTAGTAAGACTTTTTTTATATTTGAGATGCGAATACGACAAGTACATATGTCTTGAGAAGAAAATCGATGAAAAAAATGACACCATCATCTATTTGCAGCAAATATGCGTCAACTCTATACTATGAAAAAGAAATTTACGTTGAGTGTTTAATGAAGGGATATTGATGCTTGATGCTAATCATTTTATTATTGACAGTTTGACAAACGTTTTAGCGATGTTTGTTGATGTCACACAGCTTTCCTGCAAAGCCTGAAGTCTTATTCTTCCATGTTTGTACCTTCTTTTAGGGATTTACAAAATTAAACCGCTTTTACGAACGTAATCGTATGGTAGCTTCTAACTGAAAATACCCCAACAATGGTCTTTCTTAACGCTCCATCTAACTTACACACAAAATTTGGATTTTCAAATTTGCATTTGATTCAACATGAACTGCATTTTGAAAGTTTTTGTAACTGTATATATTTTGTACTATCGTTTGTTTGTCTATTTTTATATTCATTTTCAGTTAATATTTTTTACCACGTGTTCGCTTTCAATTAGCACTTGTTAAAGAGAGTGCTAAATATGCCATTACACAAAACACGACAGTAAACATCCTATTGCTAGGGTTTCAATTTCTGCACACATGGGATTATGCAATTGTGTCATTGTGCAACTTATTCACAACCAAGGTGACGCGGGTAATGGTGCCAAAAACAGTATTTTGTATTCCAAAAGTTATGCGATAAAATTTTCCACCTTCCGAATTGTTAACATTACAACAACATAAAATAATTCATAATAATATTCAGAAACACAGTTGCTTGCTGCAGCACTTTCATTAAAGCCCTTGTGAATACTGTTTAAAACAAGGGTAACGTAAAAGGTTATATCAAATATATACCGCCTTTCTGGCTAAATGCTGCTATCTATAGTCCCATAGATATTTGTCAAAACTTCCCTTATGAGAGGAGGAACCGGTTTGATTGGCAACTGACAACACATCAAGAAAAAATGTCATCGCTGGAGCATTGTCCATTTTATTGTGCATATGGATTTGGAGATCTGCACCATTAAAAATGACATGAATCATCAACACGCACATGACAACCAGTTATTTAGACCAAGATCAGTAGGTCAATGTAACTATTGTTATTCCGTATCAAAACAAAACACTACCAAACAGTATGGTCTAGCGAAGGTGAATAGTAAACTGACTGTTTTGCGAATAAGTACTAATTAAGTCAATGATGCGATGGAGCACGCTCTCTACAATTGTTTTTTCTCGAACAGCATACAGTGTATTGTGCATGAAGCATGAATGGCAATTTAATGTGTGTGCTGTATGCATAAATAGGTATTATTGAGGAATTCATTAGAGATGAAGCATATACGAGTATGTAACAGTGTATCGAGTACTGCAAATAATTGCAGTTGATTTGTAGTGAATGAATAGAGAGAGCGTGTGTGTGAGATATAGTGAGAAGATGCAGAACTGCAAGAAGATGCTTGTTTCCTTTACTGGCATGCTTGTAAGGATGTCTGCACCATTTTAGTTAACGCATGACCTGTAGTGATTATATAACACATTGTGTCATTGGTCCAATCTACTGTTGTGGCTATGGTGCTGTGTTGGCATTAAAGAGCAAAATTCATATGAATGATGCAGTAGATTTCCTTGGTTATTTTTTGGCGGAGCAGTGGTAATGAACGACTGACGCCTGATTCGCGTTATTACTGCCACTATATCAAAATAATTTGATTGTTATAAAAAATTTCCCACCCCGAACATATACAATGCACAGATAAGTAAGTATGCTTCAAATTGGGAAGGATTTAGCTACGTAAGGTCACAGTGTTCATTTCATGTGATGTTCATTCTACAAACATAAATCTGCTACAGAATCTTTTTCCTGCCCGACGATATGATGATTGACGGCATGATGAGAGAAAAAGCCAAACAAACTTACTAAAAACTCTCTCGGAAGATTTTTATTGTTTGTACTGATGTCAGCTCTCTACAAAGTGTTTTCCAAGGAGTTCATGTTATTGTGGGAGACACCAAAAACAAGAGAAAATGAGAACATGCCAGATAAGCCACTTTGCAATAGATCTTGCTCAACAAAAAAACGTGTAGTTAGGGATGAATGTAAATGGATAGCGGATGCAATAAATGAATCTAGAGAGCGCATATACCTATATGTTTTACCATCACAGTTGTCAATTGTATTTCCCGCTTAAATTGTAATGTGTCGCTGTAACGGGATATCCAGGTGACGAAACTATTAACTAAGTTGCACCTGCCGTTTCTTTTACTTGCTTGTTCATTTGTTACATTAGTTTATTTTATTATGTATGGACTTGTAAATCTTTTGGAACCATCTTTTACATTTTTACAAAGCATCGAAACTATTAACTAAGTTGCACCTGCCGTTTCTTTTACTTGCTTGTTCATTTGTTACATTAGTTTATTTTATTATGTATGGACTTGTAAATCTTTTGGAACCATCTTTTGCATTTTTACAAAGCAGCGCCAAATAAGCAGTTCAAACATAATATCACGTTGTCTTCAGCAATTGTTCAGGGTGCGGACGGCTAAGAACTACGGACAGCATTTTGGTTTCGAATTCAAAACTGAATCACTTGGCTTGTCCTTTACCAGACCTGACTATCCAACTTATATTCAAGGTTCTTTGGATAGTTTCTTTCAATGAAATCCACAATGACCAAGAACACCCGTTCATATTATTATTATTAAAACTACCCCATTTTATTATACACCAAGAACAAAAATACGCTGGACCGTTACTAAAACACTGCTTTTTTCTTCAGCTGTTTTCTCTTTTCGGATCTGAAGTCCTGAAAATTAAGGAAGTTCACCAAGACACTGCAAACAAGACCTAAGCGCCTTTTCTTTCTGTGCGTACTTTTCTTTTGGTCAAAATAAATAGACTCTTTTCTCCAGCCTTGCACCGAAGTGGGAGATAGTGAGAGTGGAGAGAGGAAAGAGTAAAGGAGACAGTGTTGAACATATCATAGTCATAAATCTTGCAACTGTTCAACCATCCAATGTATAAATCATGACCAAGACCAAGTAAAGCCCTGTATTTAGTTGTACTTTTCGGGTAGTAGAATCATTGCTGGCAGTAGCAAAAGTAATACTTTATAGTTGGGGGTAAAACAGGGACAAAACCTAGTCTTTCTTTACTCTTTCCCACTTCCTTTTATTATGCATCCTTACAAGAACGAACAAGAGCGAATTGTTGTTTGTGTGCGCACTAAACACATAATATTACCCAGACAGACAAACGGATACATCAGAAAACCGTATAAAAACATCCACACTCTTTCCGCCTATGAAATAACTACACAATTATTTGTACAAAACAGTAAAATATATACATATACCGCGTTATTTTCCCTATGAAATGGCGATAGGTAGTAGTGGCGGCGTGGTGGTGCATTACGACATGGTAAAGCTTTATGTTTTTGTCAGTTTCTTAAATACTCAGTCAGTGAAACGGAGTAATAAGCAGAACAACACCAGTGAAATCCGTGTTTTACACCAGAAATAGAAAGGAGTGCGCAGAGGAGGTAGGGGGAACTACAAAAAGGACTGTGAACTCTGCACAAAAAATATTAGATATATATATTGTCTCTGTGTTGCCGTAGGAAAGCGAGGAAAGGGAGAAGAAAAAAACTGTGGGAAGTGGCAATCTACACATACATTATGTGATTTCAATTATGAGATGATGATATAATGCAAATCTTTTTTATTACTCCGCGCACTGTGTCGTTTTGTCTGGCAGTGCAGAAAGGGAAAAACAAAAGTGGGGTGTTATGAGGACACGTTTACTAAAAATTGCAAAAATAATGGCTGTTTTTTTTGTGGGTGATACACCCTGCACAACACATGTGGCGGTTGTTGGCAAGCCGGATTATTAGTGAAGTGTACATACATTATGTGATTTCAATTATGAGATGATGATATAATGCAAATCTTTTTTATTACTCCGCGCACTGTGTCGTTTTGTCTGGCAGTGGAGAAAGGGAAAAACAAAAGTGGGGTGTTATGAGGACACGTTTACTAAAAATTGCAAAAATAATGGCTGTTTTTTTGTGGGTGATACACCCTGCACAACACATGTGGCGGTTGTTGGCAAGCCGGATTATTAGTGGAGTGGAGAATCCTCCTTTGCCTCCATATTCACGTAACCGTTTTTAGGTTTCTCGGAGTTTTCTTTGTAGTGAGGGGGAGGAAAATGATATATATGCGCATATACGCAAGTATTACGATATGATGAATAGAGGCACTAGACACACACTAACAAAAAGAAGCGGGAGGGAAATGGGAGACGGATTTTTTTGTCGTCGACATGATTCTGATCCCTTTTTTGTTTGACCTAAAGAACAAAACTGTGGCAACTGGCAAGAAAACAAACATTTAAATTTTGGCGGAAGCCAACAAAGAGAAAGGGAGAGCCGTATAGGGATTACATTTTCTTGGTTTGGAAAGGGGGTTGTCAACCTGTCGTCGGGTTGTACGCCCAAAAGTAGATGACAACGTTGGGTCTTTAATCAGAGAACGGGGGAAACAAAAAGAAAGATTTTTGGCGTTGGCGGGATTTTTGTTGGTAGTTAGATACTACTGTAGAAAAAAGGTGGATCGAAAGTATTTCCGTTTTATTAATACACATTTTAAATAAAGAATTATGCCAAAAGCATGAACATAACCTGACACTGTACTATAAATTCTCCTGCATTTGACTGGATGTTTTACACACAATAATACAAACTACTAATACTAATGTTACAAAAATGTATCTTGCGCTGTGGGGAATAACTTATTTATTAAAGTTAGTTTATAGTTGGATGGTTTTTAGTTGTCAAAACACGTAAGGAACAACTGGAAACTGGAAATAGATTTCAATTAAAATACTGTCTCACTGTTCTATTTTGCTTTGATCCTAAAGCGCATATTTTTGTATGCGAAACTAAGAAGTTTGAGTTTTTAGATACTCAAATGTTGAAAGTTCTACTGGCTGCCAATTTAGATTTGTCGTCGTCCTGTCATATTTCGGCAAATAAAAAACAAAAGCGTTGATAATAAGCAACAACAGCAACCTTTACCTTTGAATTTAGTTTTTTATTTGGTGAATTGTGGCTGAAACATGACAGATCTAATTAGTAATTTCTGTACTGTTTTAGGCAAGTTGTTTTAAATGCGTCATGCGCCTGCCAAACCTTTGGAGAAAAATCAAAGTATATTTGAGGTATATTTTTGGATACTACGTCATTTGCTCTTCCGGTTGAATATATTCTATTTTAAATAATATCGCCAGCATTGGAAAAATTGCAGAACTGACAAATTTTTAACTCTGAAATAAGATGCAACCGTCTAGCCGAAATAAAATAAAACTTTTCATGTCGGAGTTCACGAACGAACGTAGTCCTTTTGTCATAAAGCACCGGAAAAATCATATCATACCCGGAGCAACACATCATTTAGGTAATATCGCTTTTCCGGTGTTTTTTGTGACAAAAGAACTTTTTCATGAGCGCCGACAAGGACAGTTTTTTTATTTTGGCTAGACGGTTGCACCTTATAGTAAAGTTATAAATTTTTCCAGTGCTGGCGATATTTTTAAAATGAAGTTTATTTAACGCAAAAAGCAAATGACGTAGCCTTCGAAAAGATCCTTCAAGTTTTCTCTAACAACTCGGCTGACGTGTCGTAGCTAATAGTGACGTTGACAATAGCTTGCCAAGGACAGTAACAACACAGCAATTATTGGTGTTTCCATTTTCTCAATGACATTAGAGGCTACTCGTTAGTTTCCATGTTCATTTAACCCTTCTCCGGCCGAACCGGCCACACCTGTGGCCATTTTCGCATAACAACAAAAATAGTTTGTTTATTTTATTTTTTTTAAAAATAATCAGCAATCTCTATATATAAAGTGTGCCGCACGGTTTTGTTCTAGTCACTGAAATCTTCTCGTAACATGTAAAGA
>JAHZNE010001358.1:0-24330 GCA_027744055.1 Callyntrura sp. NNG-2020 | reverse complement strand
ATAGTAGTGTATGATGAACGTACCCTATGCACAGACAGACGGACAAACAGACACACATCAAACCCTACAGGTTGAAGCACACACAATCATCCCTTATATTTGAAAACTACCCGTTTCTTTCTTCTAAATAATATAGTACCTTTCGTCACAAGATGTACCCTGATCGCATCAAATTATTACTGCCCCTATAAATCCAATGTCATTCTTTGCTTTCTTTCCCGGGCAAAAAAAACGACGCTTGAACTTTCTAGCTGTTTATCCTGATAGTATTGCCACTTCCGTATATTTTTCAATAAGACACAAACTGGAACGTCTCGTTCCCAAAAAGCTTTTTCGTATTGGCATGCAAGCACGCATAATTATTATTTTAATTCGAAATATTCAAAAATTTCTAATTATCAACTCTTTCTCCCTGCTCGCTACGGCGGACTAAAGTTTCTCATTACAACTTAGTTTAACATTTAGATTAGTAAGATAAGTTAAATACAGAGGCGCGCGACAGTTCCCACTTATTTTTTTTCTTTCCATTTCCCTTGATCCCTTCATCGTCATCGTTAAAAAAGCAAGTTACTCTACACCATATGAAAACGTGTGTCTTGTTGCAGCTACAGCTAGACGATACCGACGGTAAGCATGTTGATAATGTGTAATTCAGTAAAAAGTTTCAAGTAGCCGATAAACCACATGTCTAGTAAGTTTATCAATACCTAGCCTGTATTTTAGTTAGAGCACAACGACAAAAGCACTTTTTTATACAAATTATTGATCAATCCCAAAAAATGCACTTTCCCCTTCCCCAACTGTGCATACCTATCGCTACAATATATAGCAGCCCTGGTCCATATATTTCTCCTCGCTTCCGGTGCATCTAGACAAGGAAATGTCTCGCCACGCCAGTAATCAAGCGAAAAATACGAACCAGAGCTGTCCTGTCACTGTCCGTTAAAAATTAGTCTACGGAATCCAGTCAATTTAATAATAATAATAATAATAATAACATTAATGGCTTTATATAATCGCGTTACGTACTGTTAGTAGTCTCAAAACTCTGTGGTAATAGTCCTAATAATAATGATAATACGAATTACGATTAGTAGAAACGATCTGAAGCGTCATCCAGTTATTATTAAGTTATACTCGTAATTATTTATTGTTATCGTGTGCACTAGTTCCTAATTTTCTCTCAATATTTTCAGTAATACACACTGCAACTGTGCTACACGGTTGAAGATTTGGAAGAACGGAAGAATGTGGAGGGGAGGAGGATGAGAAGAAGAAGAAGAAGTAGGAACAAGGGTAAAGATAAGATAACGGTAAATTGTAACTGTAAGCAGTTTCTCGATGTGTACAGTCCCTATTTTTTCTTCAGACGAATTTTCATTTTCCTCTCTTTTATTTTTTTCCTTTCGGTCAGTAAAAGGTTAGGAGCACTTTTTTTATATACGCTTTCCAGTGGAAGAACCAAACGATCAGTCAAATAATTTTTCTAAACATTTTTTTGTCAGTTACTTTTACTCTCTCATTCTGTCTGTCTCTGCGAGGAACGGGTGTCGTCTTGGCAAAAGGGGGGAATTTTGGAAGGGAATAAAATGAAAGTGGATTGCCTTGAGAGTAGTCGGTTTAGTGGGTATTTTATACAGAGCAGAGAGAATAAGAGCAGCAGCAATATACAAAAAGAGCGGACGGCGACATATAATGACGTCACAACAGTTCAACTTGCTAAAAGTTTCTAAGGACAATCGTAATTAATTAGTATGTGTGTTTTTCAACAATGTTTCCTGAGCATCGAGTACAAAATGTAAAAAGCTTCTCTACAACCCAGTGGTGTCATCATTCCTTGTATGCCTTTAATTTCCTCCTGTTGATACAACCTCTGTCTCCTGGTATTTTCGTATTTTCTTGCTGGTTTGTCATGACGTGAAAGTGCAACTGGATTTTCAAATGATTTCCCCCTGATTTTATTTTCTCCCTTTCAAATCCAACAAACAAAATAATTGCTTTGACGTTTTTGGTGTTTACTTTCCCTTCTTTGAAATTAACGCCGTCTGTGTGTGTGTGTGTGTGTGTGTGTGTTTATCTTTGCACATTTTCACAACAGACGAAGCTCATTTCCCCCGTTTCCTCTCATTTACTCTCTAGCTCATCTCTAGTCTTTGCCTGAAAGGATGGGTGACGACGACGACAATACCAGCAAAATGGTTCTCTGCTTTTGTGCAATAATAATAACACAAACAGCCATAGTATGAGAGATAAAAGGGGGATTATTACAAAAAGGCTTATCATCAAATAGCCTGCATGGAAGAGAAGACAGACAAACACAAATAACACAGACGGGAACAGAGGGCATTCAATCCATATGTTTCCTTAACATTCCCTCTCCTCCCAACATGCCCCTACCACCCCTTTTTTACCCTGGGCGTACATAAATGTGCAATATCGTGGTCTATTCCAAGTTCACTTTCCTACATCCCATTTTTTATGAATGACCCCCTAATACGTTTCCACGTTTGTCTATTTTATGTAACGTCTTTCTGCCTCTCTCTCTCTCTTCGTAACCAATTCTCCCAACTTTCATCATTTAATTTGCATTTTCATAAGTTTTCTCTTTCNCTCTCTCTCTCTTCGTAACCAATTCTCCCAACTTTCATCATTTAATTTGCATTTTCATAAGTTTTCTCTTTCCTTCTCGTTACCCGAGGAAAGCCCTGCACTCGTCAACACGCCATTATACACTAACCCATTAACAAGTAAACATTTTATTTGCTTACAACGACTCCCGGCCCTTTCTCTCTCTTTCCCTCCAGCCGTACTCCGTTTTTAAAGGGGTAGCAACCTACACACAACCGTTAACGAGATGTTGTTGGTGTAGAAAAAGTAATTAAAAGGATGATAATAATATTAACAAGATAAACTAGAAATGTGTCAACACTCCACTTCAATTCTCTTCACGTTCTCTCCCTCTCTCGTCCGAGACGTTTTAGGTACCCACCCCGCAATTTATTCCTGTACACCTCCTAGCCCCCTACAAATATGCAACTACTTTCCTAATAATTGTAAAAAACAGCTTTTAGTCATTCCTCTAAATTATACATGCACACACCATTATAATTTTTTGCTCATTTTCCTATTTTATTCATTTACACACAATTGCCCAAAAACTTTCTTTTTTCTCTTCCCGCCCTTTCCCTTTCAGTCGTTCAGCAGCCAGCGAAAAAAAGTTAATATATTTTTGTCTGTTAATACAACAATCTTTTATGCCCGAAAAACATTATTAATGTACCTTACTGCAATTTATCATCTTCATTATCATTAGCATCATCATCAAGAATAATATATACACGTATTTTTTCTCTCTTCATCTCTCTCTCTACTAGACAGAATGAGGTCGATCGCGGTGTTCTTGTGTAGAAGTGGGTTTATGTGTGAGGGTGTACGTGTTTGGGAGATTAACTTTTTATCAGTTTCCCGTTTAATTTTATATTACACAGTATAAGCATATCTCTACTTTTATATAACAGGGTACCCCTTCTCCTTATTAGATAACTATTATTACTTATATACGCATATTTTTGTTAATTATTAATATGAAAGTGTATCTTTACATATATATATGTAGCATATAACAACTTATGTCTCTGTTATCATCCTTAACTTTTACTTACTATTCATTTTACCTGTTTTTCTTGTTTATTTTCTCTCATCATCATCATCCTCCACTTACTTTAGCGTTCTAGTAGGGAGCTAAAGTTTGTGTTTGTTTGTTTTTTTTCTTGGAGAGTTGCGACTTGTTTTCCCTGCTTGCGTTCTCAGGGTACCCCAGGTTGGTCGCCCGACTGGATTTGTGATGATGTGTGCAGCAGAGAGTTGTAAAGTGTTCTTGGCAGTTAATAGATGATGACGGCTGAGACAACAAGCAGGATTTTCGTTTTTCTTCTTTCCCTGGAGTGTTTTGACGTTTTTTCCGCTTCATCATCATCATTATTATTATTAGTGGTGGTGGTAGATATTGTTGTTTGGGGCTATTTACCCGTTATTATCCCACCGGATTGCATATAGACACACCACCACATAACACGCACGCACACATATAATGAAAATCCGGATAATAATAACTTTCTTTCTTAACCAGTCTTTTCTTCGAGTTACAAGGAACATTACGGGTTGGAATACGAGTAGTAGTAGTAGTGATGGTGGTGGTATTGTTCACACGTCGTCAGTTCGGTGAGGAAAGATCGTCATCAACATTTTCCTAAACAGCAGCAGCAACAACAACACAAACTCGGAGCCTCCATAAAAAAAGAAATCTCATCAAAAACTCGACACAACTTTTTCCTCTCTGTCCTTCTCACCATGCCTACATTTCTAAGTAGGAATATATGTCTTCCTGTATGTATGTGTGTGTGTGTGTAGCATTCTAGAAAATTACTACGGAAAGGGGAAAAGTTTCCCCCATTAGCTTGCAATTACGATACACACTCAACATTTTCGGGCTTCCAGGCATTTCTCATACATTTTTGTGGTGGTTATTATCACTCTCCTGATTTTCATAATATATACGTAACCAATTTTACTCACTCAGGTGAACTGAGCAAAACCGAGAAAAGTGTGAGAGAGAAGGAAAAAAATATATTATTTTTCTACTTGGCTTCTCCTCACCTCACACCACAGAAAGATTACAATACCACAAGCCACATACACACGTACACATACGACGACGACGACGTAGGTCTTCACTACTACTACCAACCACCACCTTCTGGGGCGTTCCAACCATGAACATTTTTTTCTCTTGGAATATTTTTAGTACAATTTCCTTTCTTGTGGAAAGTGAGAAAAAGAATATTTCTTCTTGGTTTCAAGTAGGCAGTATTTTTTTCATTTTCAGCACCTTTTTTGAGATACATACATATTTTTTTATACAATTTCATCAACTTTTTTATTCTTTACAGTCTCTCGTGCTAAGTTTTTTTTCTTTCCACCTCTCTCCTGCTCAAAAGTTTCACTATTTCCTTTTGGAAGGGACTTGAAGGGTTAATAATAACGGAGATGTCACACTGTTGAAATTATAGAGGGAGAGAGGGATACACTTTTTTCTCTTTTTATGACGACTATTATTACAACATATTTTAAAAATTCTTTTTTTCTGCTTTTTTCTCGGTTTTTTTTCTGGTGATGACAAAGAATTTTCTTTTGATGTTTTTCATTGAAGTGACTGTTTCAGACATGTGTCGCTCTTGGAACTTTGTTTCTTTTTTCTTCTTCTTAAAACTCCAGTCGGTACGCCGCACAGGAGGTTTCATGATCCTGGAGATTAATGGTACAGCGGGAGGCAGAGGGCGCCAGGTCAATTTTCGCTTCCGCCAAGGCATCCTCCGAGTCCACCACCCAATAACCCAACGTATCCGTGTCGTAAGTTGGGATGATTGTTACATCTGCGCAGAATGACACAAAAAGAAGAAAAAAAGTTACAAAAAACCACGAAAATGACAACAATAAAAAGAAATGTCAGCTCCCTTTTCTATCTTTGTCCCTTTTTATTTTCTCCCCACCTTACCCCCTCCCTCCCCCACCCCAGCAACAATACCAACAACAACAAGAACAACCCATGGCTCGTAACCATTACGAGCATTCATCCATCCATCCGTCCAAATTGTGACAGTATCATCATCATCCTCATCATTATTTTCCTGATCATCTTGAGAGTCTCTCGTAAGAATTTCTCTCTTTGTGCATTTTATTACCCCCTTCTATGCTGGCTGTCTGGCACAAAGAGCTTGTCCTCTGTAAGTTACCTCTATTTCTCCTCCTCATCATAACAATATCCTGTTTCAGCTCCTCATCTTTCTTTCATTCTCTGACAGTCCCACTGACGACAACCCCTGTAATGTTGACTTGAGCATGTCATTATCCACTCGTGAATGGCTATAACAACCATTTTATTATTGTGGGTTGTCGTTATCATTATTTTTTTTATTATTATTGCCCTTATTTTTCTCTTCTCCCCTTATTATTCCTCTTTGTTTGCTTTTTGCCATGGTCGAATATATTACCAGGGGATAGAATGACAACGACGTAGAGGATGTCAGCTTACAAATTTCCGGTATGCCAAAAAAAGACACACATGCAAACACACCCTCTCTCTCTCTTTCTCCACCTCCTCCTCCCAGATCCCAACACATTTTCTCTGCAGCATTGACGTTCCCCGAAATAAAGATCATGTGCCATTGGCTGCTCCGCGCAAAAAAAACGACAGGTCAAACCAACACACATTTTGACTCGTTCCAGGTCTTGTCAATACTCCCTACCTTGTCATGTCATGACTTTCAAAGTGGCAATTTCATTTTTGCTACGGCGGGGGACTATGTACACACAGGAGTCGGTCGGTATCTCATTGCCATATTAAAATCCGATCAAACTACTTTTCCTCTTTTTTTGCTTTCACCATCACCATCATCATCAACTTTCCCCGTTTTTGCTCTAGGTTGGAAATCCTTTCAAATTGCTTTTCTCTCTCTCTCTTTCATCTTTTCCGTTTTCCCTCTCCGCCACAACGTTCCCTGTGCTCAAGTGAAAATGGTTGCAAGTTGGCTTTGTTGTTTGGTTGCACATGCTAACATGATCGTCTTTTCCATCTTTCTCTCCTTTCTTCTCGTATACATTAACAATGTTGTGTACACATTTTTTTCTCTCTCACTTTTTTTCTTTCTCTGTTAAACTATCTCTTCTTTTAACTGAGTATATAGTAATGTAACAACAGTAAACTCTCTCTCTCTCTCTACAAAAAGGGAAAAGAAGCTGTGCGGATCGATCGGCCTACATTTTTTCACAGAGACAGCCCCACTACCACCACCATCACCACCACCAGCATCAAGCAATAGCACGGAGATGGTGAAGCGTGGAACCGTTGCAGTGGTAGTTAGTAGTACAGTAGAAGCACAGCAGCAGCAGCCGCCGCCGTAGAGAAAAAACTTGAACAACACATCTCTTCATCATCATTCCATCCATATCCATACAGCCAAGTGGTAATATTAATACGACCGAGCGAGAAAAGAGAAAGGCGTAAGAGAAGACACGCTGTATCTAGAGACAGTACGCCAAGTCGTTGTCGTCGTTGTCCTCGTTGTAGCAAGCGAGCACTCCGTACACGGGGCAACATTATAGGAATGCAAGTTGAAGCATAGCAGACACATACACGTACGGTTTATTCTTTTAGTATCTTAAACGGTTTAGCAGAAAACCGTTACACATGGTTGTACCCTACAAGTTGTACAAGTGGTAATACTCTCTCTCTCCCTCTCTCTCTCTCTCTCTTTGGTAGCATTCCAGATGCAGACAGTCTGTCTGCACCTGCTGCTACTGTTATGCTTTCTCCTACATATAACGTTTAGAGAAAGGGGAGGGGAAAGGGGGGAGAAAGTGGATCACCAACAAAAAACAGGAGATTTTCCCAAGAACCTTGTAGCCCTGGAACCGGCTGGCAACCAAGGAAAAATTGTGCTTTCAGCCAATAAACTGACAAACCAATATGAACACAGAGAGAGAGAGACACACAAAGGCTGTGTGCATGAATACCGCAACTCCTTGAAAAACAACCCTCCCCTCATATTACGCCTGAGGTTGTTTTTCCGGGTTTATTAATTTTAGCCGGGGCCTTCTCTACAAGATGTACAACCCGCTTACGTAATGTCTTTTATGATAACGCCTACAATACATGTTTTCACACATTTATTATATTGCCAGGTATAGTTGGTGGTGTAACGGTAACCGTAACCCACAAAAAGCTACATCATCACCATCATTCGCGTGATGATCGCCGCCTTTCAAACCCCCAACAATGCTTGCAAACTTCTTGGAAAATCTTGAGAGTTGAAGAGATGCCCTGAAACCGGCTCACGTACAACCAACTTTTTAGAAAACTACATAAATACACTTTCCCGATTTGCATGGTTGCAGTAACAAAAGGGAATGAATGAATAGAGGAAATTCTCCTCCCGAATAAAAAAAGGCATGCCGCCTAGATACATACAAGACGACCCTGTTTTTGGCAGTGGTGCCCCAAAAAAGGAGAGAGGAAATTGCACCTCTCCCGGTTCCCCGTACTGTTTCACGCTATTCCCGGGCCCTTCTCCCCATTCCCACCACCACCACACCACCACGAACAATAAAATGATGCTTTCTCTCTACTCAACTGAAACCAATTTACATTCCGAATGGAAAGCCATTTCAACTATTTGTAGGGTCTATCTGCATCCGTCTGCTCGCTCTCCCTCTCTCCCTGGCATAAACACGACGACATGTACACACACATATACACACCTACGACCAACTAAAAAGAGATCCCGAAAAAGCTTTTTATGTTCCTGTGGTGGCATGGAAAACTCAAAATTGGTAATAGAGAGGCGATTTCGGGGATCGTAGTGGCCGTGCGACTACTACATTATTTTCGAGGGCAAAAGGGGAGAAGGGATATTGTCCTTGCCGAAAAAAGAATTCAATTTCATTTGGGTTGTGTTTCTGGTGCCCAGCCAAACTTAAACCGGAGAGAAAATACTCGGGATAATGACGACAACGACAACGATGGGTTTTCAATTGGAAGCTCACTTGCATACACACCACCACCACCACCATGAGAGAGAAAGCTGCTGCTGCTGCTGCCAGCCAAATGAATGATGCATTTTGCATGGTCGTCACTGTGTACGTCGTATTCACCATGAAGGTACCTTTATCGCCGCTCGGGTGTCTGTTCCCCTCCCCCTCCTCTAACAAAACGACAACCGACCGGAATGAAAATCAATTGGATTTTTTATGTTTCAGAGAAAGAGCAACACCTTTCCCCAAATATGGTACTGGGATCCATTCAAAGTAATATATTATGTACCAGGCTGTACCTATGCCCTTCCTGTTCCTCCGTCACCCTCCCCACACCGTCGTCGCTACCTTTCTTCTTTCATTTTGTTACACACTGTCACACAGTCAACCTTTTTCATTTCTCTAATCGCCTACCCAACCTACATATCCTCTTTTCATTTTCTTTACAAAATCCCTCCGCACACAGGATAATGCCAAAGTGGAACAAAGCTGGAGAACAAAAAAAATATTATTATTTTTCCTTGCTTTTCCCTCCTGGAGTGATTGTGTGCATGCTGCGGCGTTATTTCCCCTTTTCCTGGAGTGAACACACACACACAAACGTACACACATGTCGTCCATTTTGAGAAGCAATTTTTATATGCATTATCAATTCATCATTCACCTCCTGCACAACTAAAAGAGAGGCAGAGAGAGACCCTGGCCAATATTTTCTCCCGACTTCCTTCCCTTTTCATTTTCCAATCAACTCATTCATTTACCTACTCTCGTCTATTTTACGATCGTGTGCACCATATATGAGAGAGAGAGGGAAAGGGGGACGGGGTGAACACCATTCGAAATAGTCCAACCTAGTCTTGCCTTCCCACTACTTAGTCCCTTTCTCCTTTTTTTCCTCCTGTCATTTCTGATTAATGACCATTGTCGTTCCGAAGACCCCGTATACAACAACACCAACTGCCGTTCTCTCATTCCTCCTTTTTTCTCTTCATTCACCTGATTCCCATCACCATCATCATCAAATGGACGACGATGATCATGATCACTCTTCCTTTCTCTCCTCTCCCCCCGATAATATGTCCGCATGTAGTGGTCATATAAAGGGGTAAAGCAACCGTAATAATAACTCCAACGATGATAATGATAATAGGATACGTTCTTTCTCATTTCCTGGCCTGCCTAAATACACGCCACCACGGTACACAAGCTTCTCCGCTTATAAGGAATATCATCATCATCATCGTCCTCCTCCTCATAACAGGATAACCGACAAGTCCAGTCAAGCGTGCCACCAATCATAATCATCGTCATCATCATCGCCATCAGAATAAAATACGGTGGCAGTTGAACACCGTTGTTGTTTGGTATATCAAGGACTACAAGACTATGTATGTCGGTACCCGGCCCTCGCCATGCTCCGTGTTATTTTTGGACTCAATGTCAACAGGAGCAAAAAGTGAATGGTAAGCAGCGTGTAGAAGGCCCGTATACATATATATGCCTCTCGATATGCCATGTATACAAACAATAAAACGTGACTATAAAAATGGATCAATCAAAGCAGCAGCAGCAGCGTACGAGAAAACGACGGATTGCATGCGGCAGTAGGGAAAAAAGTAAGCATTTTTTATTTTCTCGGTGTGTATCCCATTCTCTTCTCTGCTGTTTTCCCCAGTTCGTGTTGTTCGTGGGGAGCACATAAAAAGGCCGTCTTTGCTTTCTCCTTCGTTGAGCAATAAATAACGGGCTTTTCTCCTGGCACACTCTAGCATTTCCCATTCTCGTTCTACCCCTCCTTCCCCCCACGAGTACAACAGTGGTGTTGTACGACTATTAAAATCCTGAAAAAAGGTAAATACCTACCAACTTGCAAGAGAGAGAGAGAGAGAGAAAACTACCTGGCATAATGGAATTTTGTCCAGAGGGAGAGAGGGTGGATTGAAAATTAAGACGACAACGACGACTTCCATCTTTTCTCTTTTCCTCTCTATCCCGACTACAAAGACTAGGTAAGGTTCACTCCTTTCTCCTTCTCTCCTAATCCTTTCACGTTTCTCGCTCATAACCAATTACACCGTGGCTTCCACATACACACACACACGCAGGCAATATAGTATTCCGCCAAATAACAACATGATTCGAATGAATGAAATTTTCGCTTCTCTTTAAGTCAAGTAGTAAATTTTCTCGGGGTTTTCTCTTTTCTGTTGTGCGGCTGTTCTCCCCTTCTCTCTCTCTACTACTACTGCCTAGCACGCGAAGCATTCATATTCATAACGTCATGCATATTATTAGGTAGTTTTTTATTCCCTTCTCTTGTTAGTTTATGTATGTGCCTGCTTCCCTCTGCTCTCGGTTTTCTCTCCACACAATAATATATTTTATTCTATGGCTTCCGTGATTACGTCCCGTTTTTCCCACAGTATAGTAGTAGTGGCCTTGATATGAAGAACGTTAGGTAGAGAGGAAAGTTGGTGGTGGAAGAGAGAGAGAGAGAGAGAGACAGAGAGAGAAATGGAGGAAAAGTTGCTTGTTTCGTAGAGTAAATGCAAGTTATTTTACGGCTACCCGGCGACAGTCATCATTATCGTCATCATCACGACAACCATAACAATAATGCAGGCGAATACTAATAATCGGAGAGAGAGAAAAAGCGAACCCCTAGCATAAGAATCCACCACCGTCACCGTTATTTAGTCTGGTGGTATGTTACATGCTCTTGCTAGAATAAAAACCGCACCAAAAAATCAGATAAAACCAGAAACGGCAAAAGAGAGAGAGACCTCGGCTTTTTCCACGGTTGCGGTAGTTAACTCGTTTTTGTACGCTATTCTAGCAAAACAGCAGCAGTAATAAAAAACGAGAGATTTTTCTCTCTATTTTTCTTCTTTTTTTGCATAATACAACGAGCAGACCATTTCTTCGTTTTTTGGGCAGCTTTCTGAAAGGTAGGTGCATTATACACACATCCACAGAGTAAAAACCGGCTAAATGGAGAAAAAACGAGCCATCAGCATATACCCACTACCACAGACATTCGAGATGATCAACATCATTATCCTCGTCGTCTCTTACGAGTTGTCTTGTCGAATAATATTATTATGTTCTCTCAGAGAGAGAATTGAGCAAAAAACAGGCGAGCTGTATTATACACTGGCATGCGGAATGAATGCATATATCCCTATCTGACTAAAAGAGGGAAGAGAGAGAGAAAGTAACAAAGAAGCGAATGAATTTATTTTCTCCAGTCAGCCCCAGTTCCATGACGGGCAGCAGCAGGAGCCTGGGTAGTAAAGCGAGTTGGAAGAACTCTAAGGAGGTCGTCCCCTCTCTCCATTTTAATGCGCTTACGTATTACTGCGACTACTATTATTATCATCATTACACCACTATTGTACATACACCCGTAGTACGTGGCGCTCTCTGTTCTGCTGTGATTTTCTCCTTTTTTTCTGGTGACAATGCTAACAGCAGTGATATGGCTGGGAAGAAGGAAGAAAATAATAAGGAATGAAAAGAAAAAATAGAAAGCCACGAGAAGAAGGAAAAGGAAGGAGTGAAATAGAAAAGCGGGACACAAAAAGCAGCAAAAAAGAGATTTTTTTCTTCAATGGGAACATCACTGTGAGAGGCAGGGAGAGAGAAGCCGTAGAAAAAAATGTGACGATGACGCTTTCTCCGTCTCTCACTGTTATACTTGAGTTTTCCAAGGAAGAAAAAAAAGGAGAATTTTATATTCTTCAGATGAGAACAACAATCGGTATTAGAGGGGAATAACAGCCAAGTACACTACACTCGACTATGGCACGAGCACTGGCGGCTTTTGCAAAACTTTTGGTGAAGTGGTAGGAGTCGTCGTCGTCGTCGTGTGCAAGAGAGTAGTCCCCTTCGTCGTTGTGTATACAAGGAATACGTGCATCCATTACGAAATTAGCATGAATTGGGGAACAGAGCAAAAGAGAGAGAGAGAGGAGTAGTGTACAATAACTACCAAGTTACACCAAAGCAAACACGTTAACTTTTCAGAAAGCCAAACTAAAAACATTGTCTGCTGAGCAGGGCTGGGTAATCTGCAAAAAAATCTTACAAAATTTCTATCCCGGTTTTTCAGCAACATTTTCCCCGACTTTTCTCTGTCCAACTATTTTCGGGAGACCTTTAAGCTTACGCAAAAATGGGACGTTTCATTTCCCTTATCTTCTGAAGCCCCTCTTCTCGCCTGACTGGCCTACCCATCTCTGGTGTCAGTGTTGACTGAGATAATATTGTTTCTCCATCTTATGCCCTCTATAATACTCTACCACTGCTGTTCCCTGATGATAAAACGAGCAAAATGTGAAAGTGTGCCAGCACGATGATAATAATCAGAAAAAGAGAAAGTCTGTTTTGCGTCTTTCCCCACACCACTCTCCTAACCCTATTCACTCTCTGCCGATCCTTCATTCTCCATTCCAACTAATATACCCATTTTGTAAAGGGAATTACGTAAAACAGTGTCGCTGTGTACACAGTCGTCGTGAAGACACAAAAAAAGGTCCGACAAGAGCAGGAGAGAGGACGACAAAACGATAGATGCCAGAATGATGCCAGCAATAAAAACGGCAAAATGGCTTCTGCTATTTTCCTTGTGTGTGTCGTCGTCATGTCGTAAAATGTAGTGGTAAATGTGCCCTCTCTTTCTCTCTCTCTCTGCTTGTCTGCCTTATCTCTCCTTGAACACATACACACAAGGGGTTATGTCTATATACATATCTTGCCGTAAAACGCCGGGTGTGTACACAAGACCCGGTTTTTTCTTTTGTAGATTTTATGGGTTTTTCCCTTTTTGTCAGAGGATATACCTCACTATTAAAGTACTGAGGTACATGCTAGAGAGTCTCTGATGATGGTAATATTATTCTAGAAACATTATTGCCGAGATTAAGATATTTTTAGTGAAAAGTTCCCCAGATTTCCTCTCTCTCTCTCTCTTTCACTCTCTCATGCATTATGCAGGTACAACACGGCCAAAATGACCGGTCAGGGATTATCAGGCTCAATGAAGGAATAAATGAACAAGGATGAATACGCTATGCACCCGTATCGCCAATGATAACCGGGTAAAGTTGTAGATGTATTCATATTTTATTCTGGGAAACACATACAAAGTCGGTTGTGTGAAGGACTTCGATGACGACGCCGGGTAAGAAGGGATTAGGCTCAAGAGTGGGAAAGGAGGGGGAGGTAGCGTGTGTTTATAGGGAAAATGTTCGCCAAATGAAGCCTCCAAGTAGTACATAAAATAAAGGGGAAAACTTGTCGGGCAATTAAAAGATAATCATAATTCACTGACACTGGCAACAAGATTATGATGTGTGGAGGGAAAACGGGAGCGCTAGTAATGGTAGTAGTAGTAGTCGTAGTAGTAGTAATAGTACAGCTTTAACTCTCCCTCACTTTATTTGCATTTTGTATGAAGCTCTTTTGTCTTTCATACAGAGATATCCTATTTTATTATGGCTGGTTAGGGACTTTCCCGACGCTCTCTCACATAACAAGGAAGACTGACTGGAAAGGTTCATGAATGCAAAACGGGAATCATCATCATCAGCAGCAGCAGCAGCGAAAAAAAAGTTTGGCCAGTTTTTACTCCGTTATTATGACGAAGATGATGTGGCAAAAAATAAAAAGTTGAAGGTTGAACTGTTTTTTTCTATTTTTTTCTTTCTCTCTCTCTTTCTTTGTGTTGCAGGCTGTTTTTTCCCAGTGTACGTCCGTACGGGAAAAAAGAAAGTATGATGATGAGCAAAGTTTCTCCAGAGAAAATTGCTGTGGAAGAAATGGTAGAAGGAAAATGTTAAGAATTTTGCTCTTTTTGTTGCTCTAGTCATGATGATGAGGATGATATGTTATTGCGCTCAATATATTCTTCGGCATAAACCCTTCATCATCATAATCTAGTATGTGTACCATGGTGACGGGCTACTATTTCCTTCATTTTATGCTGCTGTAAGAGAGACGAGAGAGAGAGAGAGAAAGCTGATAAAGTGCTTTTCCTTTCCCCTTGACAGCGGCAGATCAGCTTGTGCAGTAAGCAGTTCTCCGCGAAAAATATTCTCTCGTTCTCTATTTTTCCTGCTAGTCGCCATCATCATCCGTACTGCTAGCGGCTGAGAGAGAGAGAGAGAGTGGAATGTTTCTGAGAAGAGAATATATATATATATTTATGTGTATATGGAGATATTCATTCCAGCATTGATGCAAGTACAAATGTATGTATGATTGGAATGGAATTTTCTGGTCGACCCTCTATGCATTTTCCTTGCTGGATGAAAATGGGAAATATGTGTCCGTCCATCTTTCACTCTGTTCAACACTCTCTTGGGGCAGTACCTAGCTGAGAGATAGTGCAGGATCAAGTCTAATATTAAACAAGTAAGAGAAAGTACGCAAGAGAGAGAGAGAAAGAGTAAGAGATACGTGTAAACAAGGGCCGACAACCCAACATAAATCCTCATTCCATCCCTGCCACCAGCAGCACCACCACCACCGCCGCCATTTCCCCGTCACTACTCCCATCATACCTCTTCCGCCGCTTTCTCCATACAGCTCATGCGGAGAGAAATTCGAATCAACGTTCCACTTTGCTTCCTTTTTTCGTCAAAAAATATAAACCCATCGTTGTACTCTCTCTCTCTTCAGAAAAAACTACCACGTTTCTTTTAGCTTTACACAATCTATACCAAAAATATTACGCTTCCAGCAAAATTGCCATTTCCTCTGGAAAAGCGGGCAGGGGAAAAAGTGGAGAAACTTTTTTCCTATTTTGTGGCGAATGCTTCGTGAAAAGTGGCAAGGATGATGATGGTTGTAGATGGCCAGACAGAGAGTGAGAGAGAGTGCACATGATTGAAAGAAGGTACTTTGTGTACACACATACCATGAGACGGTATAAGTGTTACTTCTCCCATTTCCCATTATTAGCTTTCTGTATGGTTACTAGTATCATTAGCATTTGAAAATTAGCTGTTTCTTATTGCCAAGGAGAAAGGGAATAGCCCCTGATGTTGTCGTCGTCGCTTGCCTCTCCCCACAGCTGTATCACAGCCCACATCTCTCCGAAACGCGAAAAGGCGATGAGATGCCGAGGAAAGCAGGAGATGATGCAATATTATTGAATTTCTCCTTTTTTCCCTGTGTACCACAAACACCAGCAGCAGCAGCAGCACTGCTGCTCCCATTATTATTACCACTCGAAGAAATTAAACTTTTTTCTTGCTCCTTGCCTACTCTACCGTCGTCACCACCACCACCGCGGTTGCCACCGGAGAGACAGGACAAACATAAAGACAGAAAACGCAGAGAGAAACGGAGAGAGAGAGAGAGAAAGCATTTGCCGTTTCTAATGTACTCGCTTTCTCTCTCTCTTTAGTTTTCTAATGCAAAGTCTGTAGTCATGCAACAACACACAGATCATCATCGTCGTCATCATCATCATCATCAGCCATCTTCCTGCTCCACTTTCGACCTTTCTCTCTCCGACAAGTACAAACAGCGAGATACATGCACATACATGCATACATAGGCGCTTTCTACAAGGAGAAACTTTTCATATTATAACAACCACACACATACACACACACCACCTTCACTCCACTCTACCACCACCACCACCCCTCCTCCAACAACAACAGCAGCACTGCAGCTAAAGCTATAACGAGTTCGTTCGTCTCTCTCTCGCTCTCTCGCAAAATAGCACTCAAGCACCATTTATCTCGGCACAAAAGCGAGAGAGAGGGAGGGAGAGAGACCATGTTACGACGACGATGATGATGGGCATGGAAATGGATCCTCTCTCGGAAAAAGCAGACACGACATGATACGATACAGCCGCAATAGTAAAAGTAGTATTCCAAATCCCAGAGAGTGCTACCTACTTTGCCACTTTGAACTTTTTTCAGGCGAGAGAGAAAAAAAGAGTGAATTGAGTAAGTACACACAAAGTGTTTTGTTGTTTGTTGCGGGTTGAGTGGAAAATTATTGGAATGGATGGATGCGGCGGCGGTGATGGGAAAAAGCTAAAGGAAAATGGAGAAAGCTGCTTGGAGAGAGGAGAAAAGCTGTTGATTTTATTTATTTGAGGCTGATGATGACACAAAATGTTCTTGATGGCGGGTTGCTCTTATTGATATTATTTAATTTTTTTGGAGAAAATTGTTTTTGTTAGATTTTCGCGAGGGTTTAAAGGCTGTGCTTGGAGGATTTTTTCGACGATTTTTTCGAGCTGCTCCCACCCGCGGCTCCTTTGGCAGGGGTGCCAGGGGGCTGCGTGTCTTTGGAGGAGGATGCCTGAGCCTTGTCCGAACTAGCGGACTTTTTAGGAGTGGCTCTTACGTTAAAGTTTCCGGAATCTGGACCTGTGCTTCCGGGAACGGATGAGTCAGCCCCACCAGCATCACTGGAACCTGCCGTGTTTGTGGTGGGGTAAATGGTGGGGAGACCCAAAGGTTTACCCCATTCTTTGAGAACGTCCGAGTGGGCAGTGGTGGATGTCGTGGAGGAGGTGGCTTGTTGGCTTTCTGTTGTGGCCGGTTCTCCGCCAGAACCTCTCGAACTGCCGGACTCCGTTCGGGTGCGTATCACTGTGGTTGTTTGGCTAGGTTCTCCTCCATCCACACTCTTGGTCACGGTATGTATTTTGGTAGTGGTTGTCACCGTGTCCTTGGTCCCGGGATCACTAGAGGAGGTTGAGGAGGCGATTGTGGAGGGAACTGGTACAGCGGAAGAAATAGAAGTGGAGGATGACTGAGTGGATTGCACGGAGGACGACGAACTTTGTTGCAGGCTATCACTTGTCGTGCTAATGATTCTTGTGGTTGTGGTGGTAAGACTAGTGCCGCTACTCAGCTCCTTTTCTCCCTCTTCTACAGTGCGTGTCAACTTTTCTCCGACTTCCTCCTCTTTCTTCGACACGACCTGCTCTTGTGCTGTCACAACGCCGCTACTTTGAAGGACCATGCTCGAAATTCCTTGGCTGGTGCTCGTGGAAATGGACTGACTGCTTTCTTCATGCTCACTGTACTGCTCCGAAGAGGACATGGTAGCCGAGTGAGACTTTGACGACGTAGTTTCTGTGCTCCTCACAGTGCTACTTGGTGGACCACCCATGGAGGTGATGATACCCGGGATGGTAGTGGTGCCTTGTGGGATACTAGGCTCACTGGGTTCTGTAGCTTCACTAATGGAGGAGTCCACGAGTTCTTCCGGGTCAGGTTCTGCAGCAAGGCCGAACACATAAGAGTAGGCGTGTACTTTATTCGCAGCGGCGACCTGTTTCTCAGAGGTTGGCGCCCCGCTACCGGTGCTGTATGTTGCTGCAGCGCTGGCCCTCCTGATGGACTGACTTGGACTGGAACCCTTTCCTGCAGTGCCGCCAATAACGGAGGACTTATCTGCGGAAAGTTGATCGTCATCTGAGGAGCTAACTCGACGGGTGATTGTCGTTTTGGTGATGGTGCCACCAGGGGAAATGTCTGTGGTGGTAGTGGTTATTGTGCGGAAGCTGATTGTGCCACTAGGGGGTTCCGGCATCATGGACACCGTGGAGGGTGGTGGGGCTGTGGAGGAGGAAGATGATGCTGAGGTGGCACCGGTGGTACCTCCCTGATCTTTTCCTGTACCTCCAGGACTTTCATAGAACACTGTTTTTGTTGTTGTGGTAGTTCTTGTGCCCCCGGACTCCTCCGCGGAACCGAGATGAGTGCCCGACGTGATTATCTTTTCAGTGGACAGGCTTTGCCGCTCGCTGGATTCTCCCTTGATAATTCTCATTTCAGAGAAAATGGCGGCAGTAGACTGCTGACTTTGTTGTGCTTGTTCCATGCTACTTGTTACGGTCTTTGTGGTTGCCGAGGTGGTGGAAGAACTTGTTGTGGTTGATGATACAGACTCCTCAGTCGTTTCTTTACTTTCCTTTGTCACAGACGCACTTTTGCTGGACTCTGAAGTCTTTTCCTCCGCAACAGACTTTTCGGTCATTTGCGTCGTTTCTTTTGAAGCACCACCACTGCTGCTTTCAGTTTTTTGTTCTGTTACCATCATCCGAGTCATCTGCTCATGTTGTTCATCAGCTTCTGAGATCACTCCCGATGTGAAGCTTGCCACGCTCTCCCTCAGCGTTTCCCCTTCACTCACCGTC
Organism: Callyntrura sp. NNG-2020; assembly: GCA_027744055.1. Taxonomy (NCBI): domain Eukaryota; kingdom Metazoa; phylum Arthropoda; class Collembola; order Entomobryomorpha; family Paronellidae; genus Callyntrura; species Callyntrura sp. NNG-2020. Next base: position 5,564 of record JAHZNE010001358.1, on the reverse strand, counting down.
ATGTCTTCATCCGGGGACTTGACACCGGACTCTGCGAGGGTCGTCGACGTTGCAGAAATAGACATTGACATGGATGACTTGGACATACTGGAGTACACGGCAGAGCTAACACTCTTGGCGTCTTCTTCCATGTCCAGCTCTTGCTCACCCGCATCACTACTGGTGACACTAGCAGTGTCTTTCACACTTGCCGCATCCTCTTGTGTTGTTGGTGCCAGCATCGTTCTTTCTTGGGCCAATCGTCTCGCCGCAAATTTGCTAGATCTCCTGGGACTACCCATGGTCTCCATCGTTTTAAAGGTATCGTGCAAATGCTGCAGAGCAATGGTCACTGCCTGTTCTGCAGAAAAGTCGGGGAGGGATTCAGGTTCTGGCTCTTTCACGCCTGTCTGTTTCTCTCTTTCTAGTCGCTCTATTGCCTCTTGATCTGCCTTTTCCTTGGCTTCAATTTTGCCAATTAGATCCCCAAACAGGCTGCTTCCGGCCTTTGCCATTTGCTCGAGACTCTCGTAAACCGTCATCCCTTGTTCTTCCGGTGTTTGCGGGATGTCTGCCTCCTTGGGCCCGGCCGGTTGGTAGAAATAATCCTCTTGGGCTTCCAAGTGTCGTCGGATCGCCTCTTGAGCATTTTTCTTACATTCATCCACCGCCCCGGTTAGCGCTACCCCAGATTTTGCCACGTTCAGCAGAGTATCAAATACCGCCTTGGCTTCTTTAATCTTATCCGAATAATCCGACAACTGTTTGTATTTTCGGGTGACTACCTGGTCGTCTCCGGTGGTATCTGCCTCTCCTCCCGCCCCGTCACCTCCCTCCAACTCTATTTGTGAAACCAAGGGGGACGCCCCCGTTTCTTCCGGAAGCGACACCGGCTGTTGCTCATCCGGCGGTAGTTGGCTAATTGGAGATTTCACCGTTTCCGTGGGAGACTTTGTTGATTTCATTGTTACCACCATTTCTTTCACCGTTTCCTTGCCCGACTGCTCAATGGAGGCAATTTCCTTTTTGATCACCTCCGTCGTTGACGTAGTTACCACCGCCGTTGCTGACGCCGCGGTAACGGTCGCCGTGTCAGAAGCAGTTGTTTGCTCCTGTTGTTCACTAATGGATGCACCTTCCACGACCTTTTCACTCTTCTTGTCATCATCATCATCTCCCTCCTTTCCACCCTCATCTCCCCCACCACTGTCCATTTTCTGTATTGATTCTTCCACCTGCGTGTCACTTTGCGTTTCCCTCTGCTTTCTCTCTTCTACCGTATCTTCCTGTGTCGTGACTAGCGCGACTGCTTGGTCGATAGCCGTTTCCTCGGATTCCGCCTGCATTTCAGCGCTCGTGTCAGCAGCTGTTTGTATTCCCACCTTTTCCTCCTCCCCTTCGCCTTCTCCCACTTCATCTTCCTCCTTCCCAACCTCACCTACCATCTCAGACTCCGCTTGATGCTGCTGCTCTTGTTCTTCTATCGCAATCAACTCAATTGATTTCCCCTCGCCACCATCGCTTTTTCCACCATCCATCTTGTCACTTGGTTTCTCTCCATCTGATTTCACCGGTTCACTTGTAATGATTTGATCTTCCATTATCGAGATGGATTCTTCACATTTCCTAGCACTTTTCGTGATCTCCTCTGCTACGACTTTCTCACTTTTTTCGACCGTTTTGCTCTCTTCCGCAGTTGCCTCACCACTTGAAGCGTGATAGATAGCTTCCATTGACTTTCCCACAGTTTCTTTCAGTTCCTCTGGTGAAAGCACTTTACTCTCTTTTCCGTCTGCACCTGATGGTGGAGTGGGTTTTTGAATGATGGTTTGTGTGCAGGGTATAGATAGCTTCCATCGACTTTCCCACAGTTTCTTTCAGTTCCTCTGGTGAAAGCACTTTACTCTCTTTTCCGTCTGCACCTGATGGTGGAGTGGGTTTTTGAATGATGGTTTGTGTGCAGGGTTCTTCCTGGACACCTGGACCTTCGTCTTCTTCGGTCTCAGCAGGTGGATGAGAAATAGTGGACATCGCCTCTTGGATTTGCTCAATCACTTGAGATGATGACGCAAGTACGGAAGACACGGAAGACTTAACAAAGCTACTTTCCTCGGATTTCGCTTCTCCAGCCACGGATTTCACTACAACTTGCTCGTCCACCGCCTTTTTATCGCTGGAATCAGCATCAGCTTTACTTTTCTCTTCCCCAACTTGTTCTTCCAGCTTCTCCGAAGCCTTCTCAATGGCAGCGGATACAGCTGTGTCTGCCACCTCGACAATTGTTTCGGCTGTCCGAGCAATCTCTTCTACCACTTCAGAACTAGCCTTAATCTCCTCCTCCGGCAACGTTTGGGGTAAACCTGGGGTTTGTTCCGCATCAGTGGGTGTATTAGCGGGAGATTTCATTCCCGGCATGTCAGCTTCAGGAACAAGAGGTTCTTCCAGGGTCACCGATGTTGTCACAGTTGAGGGGGACGTTCTGGTTTCCTCAGTGGAGGATGTGGTCACTTGGTCCAAAGCAGCTAGAACCAAACCTCCAGCCGCTGCTGCCAAGGCACCGCCAGCCATTTTGGCGGCGTCGGTAATCACTTCCATTACAGAGGAAGATGATGACGATTCTGTCACAGCCGCAGTAGCTGTAGTGGTAGAACTGCTTGTAGAAATCAAAGTTTCTTCTACAACCTCCTCTTCCTTCTTTTCTGAAACCTTTTCTTCCACAACGGCGGATGTTGTTGTCGTTACCATAGCAGCCTTTCCTTGTGAATCCTCTGAAACAGAGTCTCCCACTGTGCTACTGTCCACATCCTCCTTCTTCTTTTCACCTTCTTTCTCTCCCTTCTCCAGCTCATGCTTTTCTTGTTCGCTCACCGGGCTCGGAGTTTTCTCCATTTGGGAAGGCCCACTCTGTTCAGGAAGAGACAACTCCATGGAACTTTCGCCAACTTTTTCCTTCTCTTGGGTACTGTCTTGCTCGTCTGTGGCGGGTGGTGGTGGTAAGCTGTCTCTCCTTTCGGGGCTGGTGATTGCCGCAATACTTTCCGGGCTTTGGTGAACCACCGCAGCACTCACGGTATTTGCAGCGGTTAACAGTCCCGCTTCCACAGCACCAAGCAAGCCTCCTCCCGACTCGCCTTCTTCTTGTTGTTGGTCTCCACCCGCTTCTTCGTCTTCCTCTGTTTCGTCATCTCGAGGCAATTCAAAAAGTTTTTCTCTTTCGGACGGCAACTCAGAGTCGTCCTTTTGGGTAAGGTCTTCCGCTTGGGAACTGGTTCCTGGAATTTCTTTCCAGAAGGAGGTAGTCAAGGTCCCCGACATTTCGTCAATTACTCGAGATATTTCTTCGGCAGGAGGGGCACTAGTCACAATAGTGGAGGAACTCGTCGTCGTCACAGTGGTTACATGCTCTTGCTGCGACATTTTTCGAGCTTGATCCAACTTTTCAATGATTTGTTCCGCCGTCACCGTTGATTTCGCGGAGGACGAGGAAATATCTTCCACAAAGGCAATTTCTTCGTAATACCTGGAAGACGCCTTGACCGGCTCATCTTCCTGATCAGAAGCCTCTTTGGAGTCACCCTTCAGTTCCGGTTCTGGGGTTGGAGTCGGTTGTTTCAGCTCTACCGGTTCCTTTGGAACTGACACGACTGATTCAGGTTCCATGATTGTTACCTTTTCTTCTTCCTGAGCACCTTCTTTCTGTTTTTCTTCTTTGGCAACAGAGATCTCGGCAGATTCCGTGTCTTCCCCTATAATTCTCTCTTCTGGCATGGGGAACTGACTCTCCTCAGTGGTGGTGTCCAAGGATACAGGGGGCGTAGAGGGGGTAATTACTACACTCGTAGCAATGGGTTGACGTCCTGATTCAGATAACACTACACTTGCCTTCGAGAGAGTAGAACTCTCCACGGACGTCTCCACTGTTTCCGCAGGCACTTCTGGTTCCGTTTTCTCCTTTTCCTCTACTTTCTCTGGAGATGCTACCCGGTCTGAAGGAAGGGAAGACATTTCAGGGGCAGTTTCTGGTGCAGCCATTACATCTTCCGCAGTTTCTTTCTCTACGGGAGACGATGACCTGGCTGGACTAGGGGTGGCTGTGCCTACCTTCTTTATCTTCTTCCTCTTTGGCCGGTGATGCAGATCGAGCAGGGGAAGACTCTTGTGGTGTTGCATCCTTCGCAGGGGTAGCAGTTCCTGCAGGACTTACAGAGGACGCTTGTTCTACCACTGTTTCAACTTTCTCGTCAGCTTTTTTCGTTGCTGGTGTATCTTCCGATTTTTTCTCGATCTACCACCACCTTCTCTGGCATTGTCTCTTGTTCTGCTACTTTCGAAACCACTACGATTTCCTCCTTTACAGGTTCCACAGGTTTATCTTCATCCGCTTTCGCCGTTGTTACGGTAACCGCGGAGAATTCAACTGAAGCTGCTACTTCTTTAATATCCTCTGTAGCCTTTTCCTCAGTTGGTGGGGGTACAGCTGGAGTTTCTTGTTTCGTTTTGTCTCCGCTTTCCTTGTCCTGTTTCCCTTCCTCTTTCTTTTCTACACCTTCACCCTCCTCCTTAGGCGGGGGTAAGGGAGACCTTGCAATCTGAATGGCATCCACACCTTGATCCTCCTCGGAAAACTCTTCCTCATCAGGACCCAGTTGGTCGCCTTCTTGCTTACCATCTTCACCCGCTACGCCCTGCTCCTCCCCATGATCATCTTCCTCGTCACCGACAAACTCGTCAGTTTCGTAAGTCCCTGGCTCCACCTCCTCATGCATAGGAAGGTCTGCAACTTCATCTGGAGTACGAATAACTTCTCGTGACTCTCTTGGAATTTTGGAGGGAATAGCCGATGGGATTTGTGCTGGACGGGAGCGTTCCTCTTTTTTCTTAATAGCCTCCTTAACGGCTGGTAGGTCGTCAGCAGGAGGGGCTGCTGCAACTGGGGGTAGAACTGCTTCTTTTTCTTGTGGTACCTCCTTCTCAACTATCTTTTGTACGGACACCGTCTCTTCAGCTGCTTTCACAGGTTCTTTAATTGTCGTCGGAACAGAGACTCTTTCCTTCTCCTCTTCTTTCTTTTTCTCCGCAGATTTATCCTCCACCTTTTTACCACTTTCTACCGCCTCCACCTTCTTTCCAACAATTTCCTCCTCTTGCACTTCCGGGATACTCTTTTCGACGGGCATTGGTTCGTCATGGATTGTCGGGGAAATTTTTGTTTTATCCTCCTCCTGCACCACTTCTGTGTGTGGAGTACTCAACTGTGAGCTTTCTTCTGTAGTAACTTGCTTTGTCGTTGTGTCAATCTGCACCACACTGGAGGTCATTACTCCCTCCTTATCCATCATCATTATTTCTTCCCCTCCACTCGCCACCGGTTCATCTGTCATTGGTTGGTCATCATCCAACAATTTTGACTCTGAGCCAAATTGTGACTCCCTTGAGGTCTCTATATCACCGCCAGGATCCTTCCCTTCCACATCAATAAGAAGGTCTGTAGGTGGTCTCATCATCATTTTCTGATCATCATCCAGCGCGTCGTCCAAATCGTCAGGTACGCGATCATCTCCCATTACACTAGCCACAGAGTATCG
>JAHZNE010001357.1:0-29844 GCA_027744055.1 Callyntrura sp. NNG-2020 | reverse complement strand
ACAGGCATAAAGGAACAGTGGCCGTCGTTCCAGAGAAGTTGTATTTACCACTTATTCCCTCCGTTAATAGAGAAAATTGCTTAAGAAGCCCTTAAACAATTGTATTCATCGCATCAGACTTGATTTATTAAATTAGTGGGAATTAGCAGGAAAGTGGCAGCGTTGTGTAACACAGAAAACTAATTATCAACTTGCTAATGGGAAGTTATCTTCAAAGAAAATGTTTTTATTGCGCAGATTATTGCCAGTTTAATTGCATAAGATAATTAACTGCTCGTGTGTAGTCAAATTAGGTCGTTTTATATAATACGGAAGATGGGATTTGGGCGTTACTCGCAGATTGAGTAATGCGGAGGTTCATAATATTCGGAGAAAGCGATGGGAGACACGGGGAAAGTTTGCTAAAGATTTTTTTATTTCAGTGCTTGGATGTCGAGATCCGGCGTGGCCTGCCAATTCCTACATGGTATTTAGAAATGCGACTCATGCCTACTTACTGTGTGATCTTGGACATCTCTACCCGGATACGCTGACAAGGGATCGGTGGCTCTACTGCAATCCTCTGGAGGACACCTGGGCAGGGACCGTTTCACACTGCCAAGGTTTGTGGGTTCCTTTTCCACAGAAAGAAACTTTTTCCTTTTTTATACAAAAAATAAACCCAGTAGACTGAAGGTTACACGCTTTTAATAAAAACGTCAGTTGCTGGTGGCGTTGGCTACGCTTAAAGCGCGCGGTTTGAATGACAAGTTGTAAACAGTTTCGATTAAATATGCGATTCCAAGGTGAAGTTTCGACATCATTGCATTGTCTTGTCGTCCCTCACATAATGTACATTTCCAACTACTCTACTATATTTGTAAACAACTTTGAAATTTTGACCACCATCTGGCCTACACAATTTGCTTTGTATTGTAGTTGAGCGAGTAAAACTAAGTTTATCCTGAATTCTGGCAGGTGAAGGACTCAACATAAATTTAGCGAAATCGCACGTGGCCAGAGCCAGATTAAATGACGGAAACTTTTCAGATTTTGTGGACATTTTAATCGAAAATAAAAGTTTGGGAATTTCTTGGCTTCCCCAAAAAGCAATGCAGCAGCGATGTATGCTGTTGTATATACAGCATGCTAGTTGAAAATGGTAACGCCAACAACTAACGGCCAGTGTAGTGACACGTGGCACGTTTTATGTATCAAAACACCTACACTTCACAAAGCCTTCTCCCACTTCCATTTCTACGAGTTAATCTGGATTTGGATGACAGAGTGACAGAAATCTTCATTGTTACTGTAAAGAAATTTTCTTCCGCGAGTGTATATTTGTCTTCATCTCGAAGAGAAACAGCCGTTGTGACGAGTCTAAAGCCAAGCTTGTTTATCTGAATAAGATTAAATTACACTTTTCCCCGATTGTAATCTGAAATTTACCATCAGACCAGAGAATTCTTGATGCTGCCTTTCGCTAACCGCAGTTTTCCCTTTTCCAGACATTCGCGGCTATTCCAGCGTGATGGGAAATTTATCTATTGCCCAAGTGCTGCTGAAGAACCCGTCGTTTTGGCCCGTACGTCATTCCCGACACAACAAGAGGGATAACGTGATCTCTGGTAAGGAGCATTAAATTTCCTCCAAGTTAATTCCTAGCTGGGCTAGATTAATCATTTACGCAAAAACTAGTGTACGGTGCTGTGTTGCAAGGGAGATAGAATTATCCTAGAGGAAGTAGCGTCTACGTCAACCCGATACTACAAGAAAATGTGACTTGATGCATGCCAGAACATGTGTTAGCACGTGCAACCACGATAGGGAATCCACTACGTTTTTGGATGATGGATTCATCAATTTCAGGTCATGCACTCCCCTTCTCGTAAAAAGCGCCAATACTCCTTCTCCTTGGCGTATTCCTTCCGGTGAAGTTCAAATTTCACTTTGTTCCTGCCTAACAAGCAGAGGCGGTGGTTACTCAGTCGTGTATTACTAATATGCTATTCTTGTGCCTAAAAGATAAACCAAACTTCGTGCTTCTGCTCTCCTTGCAAAATATCTGTTTGCGAGGGGGGAAAAATATTCGTATTACAACCCGCGGAAATTACCTTACTCTCTTCCAAATCTTCCGCGGAGAAAGTTTAGGACTGCCTTATTTACTGTAGATAATTATCTCCTTTAAAATAAACCAGCCAGCGAAACTCGGTGAAGTTCAAATTTCACTTTGTTCCTGCCTAACAAGCAGAGGCGGTGGTTACTCAGTCGTGTATTACTAACATGCTATTCTTGTACCTAAGAGATAAACCAAACTTCGTGCTTCTGCTCTCCTTGCAAAATATCTGTTTGCGAGGGGGAAAAAATATTCGTATTACAACCCGCGGAAATTATCTTACTCTCTTCCAAATCTCCCGCGGAGAAAGTTTAGGACTGCCTTATTTACTGTAGATAATTATCTCCTTTAAAATAAACCAGCCAGCGAAACGTGATAACAGCCGCATCCCCCGTTTTGCCAGCACCGGGAAAATAATCTGCTTTAGATGAGCGTTATAGATGAAACACTTGAAAATAAAATTTCACATAATTAGTTTTCCCTATTTACGGCCCTTCGAGGTGTACCTACCGTCTTGTGACGTCATCGGTCAGAAATGCGGAGGGAATATAATAAGCTGAAAGAGAAATGCAATTCCCCCAAATTACTTTCCCCCGCCAGATCCCCCGATTAAATATTCGCGGAAAAATGCAAACGTCAATATAGGTTTAGCCGGTCGTAGTTCCCGGGATCCTGTCAAGAAGTAAAATCGCAGTCTTAAAATCCGTTCGCAGGCACATACCCGCCATTTTTTGTAATTTCACCATTTAGCGGGATTTATAACGAGAGGGAAGGAATCCTGATCCCGCTCTCGCCGGAAACATGTCATCATTTGTATGAGGGATTATACCCCAACTAATTTCATTTTAATCCGTCTGACCAACAGATTACATCCTTCCCATTGTCGTGATGATCCTCCTCTTCACCGTCAACGGCTTCGTGCTCTTTTTCATCTGGAAGAAGCGACAAAGGTACAGCAAACATTACACAACTTTTCCATTCCAAAAAAAAATTAATTCCGTCGATATAACAATTTTTCCACAAAGAGTGCCAATCTACATAAATTTTATTATTTGCTCCACGCATTGAAAGAATGTCATTCAAACTCCGCGTAATCAATGCTTTCTCTCTCTAGAAAAAAAAACTTTCACATTTTGCCTCTCTCTCTCTCTCTCTCTAGCGCGTTTCATCCTTACAAGTCGTCTTGTGCCCTTTTTTATACTCAGCTACCTCTCTTGCCTCAAAAAAATCATTGCGAGCAAACGCGTACAATAAAAAAATCGTACTTTCTCTCTTTTCTTGACTTTATTCATTTGTGTTTTTATCTATTATTCATACTGTATCAAAGCTTTCTATCATCCAACGTCGGAACGACAGTATCAACTTGATGGTATGTATGTATTGTATTGTTGTCTGCTTTTCCATGAAAAAAAAATTCTAGTCCCTGTCAAAAGAATGCTCTTTTGCACAATCTTAATAGGAGTAACAGTCTAATACAGAAAAAAAACGGTAATAAAATAGAACTTGCGGATGCATGCTGAATTTCCCCTTTTGTCATGTAACCCGACTAAAAAATGCATGTCGTTGTAGAGCTGTGCTGACTCGAAGCTGCATGTCTTTTTTTCCAAGTGGAAGGAAACTTTGATTATTATTGACATTGCATCCCCCTAGAAAATTTTCGTTTTTATGAGGGCGCACTACACCGAACCAAATTAGGAGTTGCGAACTGGAAAAAAAATTTGCATGTGTGGGAGTTTCCCATTATTGGTAACCTAACATGTATTGTGATTGTGCCTGTGTGTGGTGGTTTTCGAGAAGGCATGTTATCCGGTATGAATGGCAGGATATTTACCAGGCATGTCCTCCTAGAAGCACTTTTCTCTGTCCTTAATTTTATTTTCCTTTTAACGCTGTTGCGCGCGACCGGCTCAGCGTGGATGCTCCAGAGCGGGGGCAGTGGAGGGAGAAATGCCTGCTTTTGATGGGCCTTTTTATTCGGGGAGGAAAAAAGGGGATTTGTTGGGGTGGAAGTAAGAGGGAAAGTCCTTACCTCGGGTTGTTGTACATATTTTGGGTTATTGGTGCACAGTAAAAGTATTTTGCAGTTTTCCCCTGACACCGTTCATATCCTCACTTTCACTGTATTTCACGTGTGTGTGTGTGTGTGTGTGTAGATTGGGTAGAGGATGTATTTTGTTTGTTGTCCCAGTTGTACCCCCTTTTGACCTTTTTTTTCTCTGTCTCACTTTCTCTCACTTTCTCTTTCGGTGTGTGAAAATGAAACCTGTAACCACCACCACCCAGAAGAAAAAACAGGATGAAAGGAAAGTGGTGTGCTGATTTGATCTTTTCCCTGTGTTTTTTGCCAGGTTGGAGGAGATGGAAAACGAGCGGAATCAAGAAATGGAAGAGATTTGTGCGGCGGCGGTGGACGGTAGTAACACCCCCGTGGACGAGAGTACCTTTTCCTTTCCGAGTTCCGCAGTGGAGGATTTGTGGCAGGATGATCATTTCGATGACGATATTGACGAAACAGACCAGGATCGAACGTTAACCACGCTCACTCTTCATACCACCAGTTCTCCCCCCAATTCTACGATGATGAAACACTACAGCCATAACGACTCCGCTCACCAGGACATCAGTGGCAGTAGAGGGCATCATAACGGCGGCTACTATCGAATTTCCCAGGATGGCTCTTCCTCTGGGATTTTTAGTAATGGCGGCAGTAGCGGCGTCACCGGCACCCAACACAGCTTATTTTCTACCTATCAACCCCAGCCCCCTCCGAGACAGAGCCATGCTCTGAGTAATGGGTCGTCCTCTTACGCCTTACCCAACGGTAATGGGAATGTCCCTAATAACCCGCCGCCTTCCCATCATCACCACAATAGTCATAGCGCTGGCAACGGAACAATAATTGGCCCTGGAAATGGGAGCTTGACGGGGACACACTCTTTTTATATTGGATACACAAGGACAACTGCCGTTTAACGGGGAAAACGTCGAAAAAGTTGGCATGCATGCATTTTTGTCGGTAGCCTGTAGAGAGATTCCGACATAAAATAGGTAGACTAGCTATTCGGTACTTTACGGTATTCTTGGTCCAGGGAAGGGGGGGGGGGGCAAAAAACGGGGATTTAGGGAGAGGAAACCATTTTTTTGTGGGAATATACACAACGCTAATCGTGGCTAATGTATTTTTGATGAAACTGCTGGGAGTGCCTGTAAACCTGATAATACGTAGGTAGATACATTAATGATGAGGGGAATTGTAGGAGCAATTTAAGAAAGCCAGGGACAAAAAAAATGACTGCTACCCGTCCGAGAGAGACAATGCATAATGTGATGAGGAGATGAGTAGTACTCAAAGGAAATAATGAGCAAATCTAGAGGAGCATGTCGGAGAACAAATATTATAGATGAGATAGTAATGTGCTGCTTTAAGTGTAGACAGAGAGCTTGGAGCTTGACGAAGTGGAAGAAGAGAAGGGGAGTGTTTGCTGTAGTTTTGTTATTATCACGACCTGATCACGTGTTCGCACGGTTGTCTTCCTTGGCAACTGGGCTCGCTGTGGAGGTAAGTTCCAGACGGAGAGAGAGAGAGAGTGTTTTCACCCAGGAGTGAAAGCGGGAAGGGCTGACAGTAAACAGGCTTTGTGCAGCTTTTTCCCGGTGGAGAGTTTCTTTTCTTTTGTTTGCTCTCCAGTGAGCCTGTTTGGAAGAGCGGAAAAAAGTGAAGACGTCTCTCCGTCGTCAACATAATAATGGGGAAGGGGGGGGGTATGGGGTTGGCTGTGGAAGGAAAAAAAACAGGAGTTGATGATTTATGCTTCGACGGTTGGTTGAGGACATTTTTCTCGCTGCCTTTTTAAGTAAGAATCTCGGCTGGATTAGGGGAGCTCAAGAACCAAAATGGGTCGTTTCTTAAGATTTCTTTCGAGTGGTGCGAGTGATCAGGAGAACGGCGTAGTTGCTTTCATAGTATTTGAGCCAAAGTTTGAGAAGTGTCTTTTCAGATTACCTGCTCATTTTTTTCAATATATTTCGCCCTTAACAAGATAAATTTTAATGTCCCCATGCACAGCTCCTTCTAACAAGATTTCCAGCGTCTTACATTTAAATCATCTAATTTTACCAGTTATTACCCAATCGTTTGTTTTAAGTTACTTCTATTTCGTGTAAGTATATATAAATCGTATTTATATACAAATGGGAAACTCCTTATTGAAATTTTTAACCTGTTTGTTGTGTGTGTAGCACACAAGAACATTATTTGACCCGACTATCATCACTACATCCGTTGATTTATATACTCATTGATATGCAAAATAGAAGAATACTTGTCAAATTTGGCTCAACTAATGCGAAAACAACTACGTAAAAACAGCCTACTTTCCTCACGAAACCCTGTTACTGCTATGCTACAAACGCCCGTGCTATCGCATATTTTTTTCTTCATTACTTCTGCCTTATTTACCACATTCAAAGAAATGGTACAAGTACTTACGTTGTTCGCAGGATTCCTTAATTTTGTAAGCTTTAAATAATCATAATCGTGAGACTACGTAGCTAACACGCTGATGGAGAATGCTTCTCCTTTATTATCCCATTAATTAATTACATACAACCTATTTTAATAATTTATATTCCTTCCCCCCCAAAAAAAACAAGTCAACCGACTAACGTATAGCTTTATTTATGCCCCGTTCCCGCTGCAACTCCAAATCAAAACTGAAACCGTTGTTGCTTTACCTCCCAAATATTAGTAAATCCCTAACCAAATATGCATCCCAAAAAATATCGCCCCGTACATCCATACAACTTGTTAATAACTTCATATGAACCAAAAAGAAATTGGGTAATCATAAATTATCCTCTTTATTAATATACTCATTGCTATACCTTCATTAGCTCCTGTGTTGGAGTATTGGAAAAACGTGTATAAAATGTATTTACGCTGTAATAATAATAATAATAACAATAATAATAACTAGCTAGTACATATAGAGACAAATTATACTAGAGAGTACAACAATAGAAATACGCTAATTGGATAACGTACACATCCCCACAATTTGTCAAGTGACAAAAATGGTATTAACAAGCAGCCAATGAGGAATTGCATTTTTAATAAAAAAAATCCGGGAACTAATTAGTAATTAGGAGGACGTTGGGGCATACTCCAGAATATTTTCGTCAGAAACCAAAAACAGATTATTAGCGGTAGGCCTGTGCTGATGATAAATAGTTACAAGAGAATAATATAATTTAGTAAAAAATAATAATGATAATAACAACATGCGTTTGTGTACATCATGAAAAGTTCCTGTGAAACTGTTATACATTCTTTAGGGAAAATAGTTTTAATTCTGAGTATAATTCTAGATTACGTATTTTGAAGGGGGAAATGATGGGACTAAAATAAAATTGTAAACAGGTAATAAGAGTGTTCGAAATAAAAAAATTAGAGGAGAAGAGGGAAATCCGCGAAAATAATAAAAGGAGTAACAAAAAGAGAAAATGTCATTATTTTTTGAGTAGCACGTTCTCCCGCATTAGCCCGCATGAAAAACCGCCTACTTTGGGATTTTAACGGATTACCAAAAAATATATATGATGATGGTTGGTAAAGGAGAAAGCCCTATTTATTAGAGAGCGGCTATTCATAAAAAAAGGAAAGGTAAGTGGCTTCTGGCTTGAGGTTGGGAAAAAAATGCAGGGAAAGCCGCGTCCAATTTTGAAAGCTCTACATTGTAACGTAGGTGGGTGAAGTGGCCACTCCACAGTTGTTGTCCCGTTGAGACATCAGCACGTAACCGTCATTACCTGGATAAAGAGGATTTACGAGGAAACTGTTATTAGCTCCCTGTCAAGGGGATGAATACACAAATAAATGTAAATTTAGGCTAGCCGCCTACAACCCACGTACCCCAGTAGGTAGACCAACTGTTTTTCACCAGCCAGTAGCCCTGGCCCTTCATGGTGCCGTATCCCACGGCAAGAACGGCATGATCCAACCCATCAACGGTATTGTCTGTGTAAATTCATTGAGGCGCATTTCGGATTAATCTACAAGCATTTGGGTACGCACCAGTGGACTTATTTAATTATTTCGGGGAATGGGTTGAAATAACGAGAGGGGGACAAAAGTGAAAGGATTCCAACAGGAGGAGTCCAAAAGGAAAAGTGAAAAGACAGGGAGAAAGGCGCATTACCCGATAAAGGGAAGCTTTATGGAGTTTTTCAAAAGGAATCTTTTAACGCGGCACTTACTGCAGTCAGGCTCATAATACACCCCGTTGGCGTAGAAAGAGAAGGATCGGTGAGAAGCGTCTATGGCGACGGAGATTGGACCGTGCTTGAAAATAGCTAATTTTAGGGCATCGGTATCGTTGGAAGTCACGTTGACGTATCCTGTGAGAAAAGGGAAAAACACGGGAGTTACACACGCTTGGAAGGATGTGCAAATGGGGGAAAGTAATGAGAAATGTTCATCCGTCACTACGTCGCTTTACCTGTTATTTTCGCTGTCGCTGTCACATTTTGGATATGGCAATAACCGTCCTAGTGGAAAAATAAAAAAGTAACAGGGAAAAGTTGGAAATGGCGGAAACGATCCAAATTAACGAGTAAAACAAGTATTTTTGTCCTTACAAGCCTACAAAAGCAAGAGAGAGAAAAAGGGTAACTTTTACCGTTTTGATGCTATAGACGACTTATGTGAAGAAAAAACACCAAAAAGGAGAAGCAGAAATTTTTAAAGGGGAATTTCCAGAAACGGAGTAATTAGGAGACATACCCTACCTGTTGCGAAAGTCGGACGAGATTGCCCGTCTTGAGGAAGTAGGCCCCTTCCAGGGTTCCGACCGTGCCAAAGCTCCAGCAAGATCCGCACACACTTTGATCTGCAAACAGAGAAAAGTGCAGGAAAAGTCAGGATAAATTGGGAAATTCTTTCTAATTTTGCCTGGAGTGCTCCTTTCGTGTAATATTTCTCTCCGACTTTCCCTAAAATATTGCATTTTCTCCCCTATTGCGGATTTTATTACGTTTCTTGCCTCACACAACCCTCGTTACCTCCTTTCCTTTGACAAGGAAACAATTCCAGGAAAGGGAGTAATTACATTTTTTCATTTGTTCAATTTTCAGTCCAGTCCCACGCTACACCTAATGTAATTTCCCCCACAATATGTATGTAACTGTACCTGTATGCGGGTCTATTTCCCCTGGCTACCCTAATTCAACTAGGAACTCTGACCATTTATGGTAGAATGTGTCGTTATACCTTTTACAGGGGTTACAGCGCCATATAACCGCCAGTCCATACTCTCAGGAAGATCGTCCACATCCTTCGTTGTGTACTTTGGGAAGGGTTTGCCCCCGTTATATCCCTTGGAGAACAGCTTTCCTCGAAGAACCTAATTATATATAAAGCAATAAAAAGAGGTTACGTTGTAGACACTCGCTGGCGGGGAGAATAAAAGATCCTATTATAGAGATTAAACACCGCCCCCTTTGTTTGCGGAGGGGGGAGGGTGGTTTCCAGATCTCGTGTTAAAGTAATCATCTTGAAGAAGTTGGGGAGAAAGTTTTACGAAACAAAGGATTATTTGTTTTTCGCAACATTCCCTTTCCCTCGTTCTAGAGCGAGTGAAAGTGTTATGCTGCTTGGCAAATATGGGATTTTCTTGTTGTGTAAATATCTCTCATTTTGTATTCAACTTGGCGTCAATTCAAATTATTTGACGGGAAAACCCTGTCAATACACCTGCATTCAACTTGACCTTCAAAATATGAGGGTAAAATAATTTATCCCGTAACGTCCGTACATCGTAGGGATACGGGCCTCTAGTAGGGAAAACTCGGCGTACACTTTATTCTTTCAAACTTCCCACCCATCAAATGTTTTAACGATTAAAATGTGGGCGGAGTAACTAACTGTCCACTCAGATCTTGTACACAATGCTGGTTGACTTTAGTAGCTATTGTTATCAACCCAGCTTACCTTCAATTCATCCGTCGTCCTATCCGCCAAATGGTTAATGGCCATCTTGAATGTCAACCCCTGCCTGTTTTTACTCTCAATGTAGCGATGGTTATGCCGGAACACGTTGAGCCGGAGCGCACTTTCCTTCTCGTGCAGGTACTTCTTATTATGAGTTTGCACGAACTCCTCAAAACTCGTGGTAATGTGCTCGTCCGCTCCGTGAATAAACTGCTTCATGGGATTGAATGTCGCAATGGTCCGGTGATGCTGAGCCCCCGGTCCAGGAAAATCTCTACATGGCGTGCTTACTAAAAAAGGAAGAGAAATAAAAAGCCCACAAAACTTTTTAGTGGAGATGGCATCCCCGGTAATTGGAGTGGAGAGTAATTAACTAACAACCAGCAAGCGCTCTTCCCCGTCTCCCACCGGAGATTATGAAAAAGCGGGGGAGAAGCCCCACAAGACAAGAATTATATTTTTGATTACCGTCAGGTACTTGGAATACTTCTTTCGCCGGCTTCTCCGCCCGAAACTCGTCGTAAATCAGGTAGTAGTGGTCGTAATGGGAGCCGAGGAGGGAGTTAAAGCCGCGCATCTCGTATTTTATGGGAGTTGCCACCATCACATGAGGATCTATCGTGGAAGGCTGGTTCAAATTCAGAACAACAACGACGTCAGCATATATTTTATTCAGCCTGTTTTCGTATTACACAACCACGTGCCTACTTCGGCGGACACAAGGAACACGACACGCGTCCCCAGAGTCAAAATTGGAGACAAGTAGTCTTAAAATGTTTTCTTTGTCATTTACAGAGAAGATGCAGAGAGAGAGAGAGAGAGTTAATTGAGAAGGAGGTACTACTTGTGTTGCACATAAAACCTAATCCTTAATATACAGCTTACCTCTACTTTGAGCCAGTACATGTACTTGTTAACTTTATCCCCGTGAGTTTCCACCAATTGGTACTTCTGACAGTGGATGCTGTTGACCACTTCCTCTCCCACGTGCTACAATAAAGGGGAACAACAACAAATTAGCAAAGTGGCAGGGGGGATGGGGGTAAATAGGAAGGGACGTTTACCTGCATGGCCGTGATGTCGGGGAGAATGCTCTGGGCGGTGATGGTGTTTTCCTCGGTGCCGTTCACCTCAAAGCAGGTAATTTGATTGGTGATGCGCTCATTGGTCATGGGAACGATTTTCCGCATGACACCAAACGAGTTCACATCGCTCAACTGGTAAGTTTTCGCCACTCCTGAGGGGTATAAACAAAGACATAACTACTTGTCTCCAAGGGCATTACCCAATTTTTCGCCAATTAGCAGGAAAAACATACCTCCGTAAAAGTCTATCCGACTTCGGCCCTCCCGAAGATCCACCCAGGCGGCAAAGGGCTCTTCCACCTCCGCGTAGGGAATGTACAACGTTCCTGTAAACACCCCCAAACACAAATTAATTAGTCCTTAAAATAATCAGACTTGTTGTGCAAAACCTTGCTTATTACTCATACCTTGAGTAATGTACACCGGACTGATGATCGGGAGATCCGTGGAGAAAATGGAGTTATCATGGGTGCCTGACTTCGCCCCGGCTGTAATAATAAAATAATTGTAAATAATACCAGATAAATAGCCACTCCACTTATTCCAAATTTTATGTACACATTTCCGCGAACTTACCAATTACTGCCAGGACGAGTAGCCATATTCCCCCCGAATTCCTCATAACCATCTGGGGACGGTGAGAGCAGCTCCTGCTGTAGATTAAAGGCAATATTTTGATAAGTGTAATGAATTAATTATCCCTGCAGCTACTTCCCTTTGTCCAGCAGAAACTTTGTTTTCCCTCTTGTTCCTCGACTCCAACAGCCAACCAACTTTGGGGGAAATGCTCCGTTCATATTTATAATCCTTATCGCCAAACGAGTACTCTCTAATAATCCATTAAGCCTCAGCATCATGCATCTTCCCCGTGTGTCTCTCCCCTTTCTTATTATGAGCATCGCCAAGAAACATTACAACATGACAAGCTTTTTGGTTGTTAACCTTTCCGCAGAACTTTGACCTTCACCACCCCTAAATGTTTTCCTTTCACGAGTAAATGCGAGTAATAAATGCGAGTAAATAATCATATTCATTTCAAGTTGTCAAAGAAGCCATATGCATAGTTTGGTAGTTTCAACACACGTCTACCTCAACACAATATAGCTCGTTCTCGTGACTACGTTCATCTTTAAGCGTTTCTTTCCTACAAGTTAAAAGGGGCGTTTGTGTGTCGTCTTGTATTGGTTGCTACGTGTGTGTGTGTGTGTGTGTGTAATGATATGCAGATGCCCTCCACTATGAGTATCGTACTACCGAGATGAACTGCTGACATTTCATTTTACGTCAATACAATTTTATTTACAAGTTCCGTTTAAAATGTATTTTATCGTTTTGCTCTCTCTCTCTCTCTCTCTCTCTCGTCAAGTATGTTTGTTGTTCAGAAAAGTAATAAAAGTAATTAAAAACTCATAATGACTTATGGCGTGGTTACTTGTAGAAACAAAGACGTTCTTTTCATCAACTCGTAACACAGCCATCTGCTACACAACAGTTGTGTCAGAGAGAGAGAGAGAGAGAGAGAGAGAGAGAGAGGGAAGTGGGTCCATATGACTGAACATCATTATAAGCTTTCAGAAACTATAATAAGCTGTTCTTTTCGTCAGAAGGATACTTGAAATAAGAAGAAACGTTCTATTGTTTTCTTATTTTGATGACGATGGCTTCAGCATCAGCTGGACTTGACACAGGGGGACATTAGGAACCTTATTGTGCTGCTGTTGCAAGTTTGGTGTAATTTAACCCTAAATAATGTCACTGGTGACATTGGCAACACTCTATTCCCTTTTGATGACCAGAGAGAACAATTGACAAAAGTTGTATGTAGCCATAAATAATTATTTCCTTACCTTTTGTCTTTGATCCGATCCCAAAACGAAACGAAAAAAAAGTATCCCTCGCAACTAGCCTAGATTGGTACAAACACAACCCAATTGACAACGACGGAGAAATGAGATCGAGAACAGGACATCAAACAGCAAGATGAATTTGATTCGCCAAACATCCAATAAAATATATACTTGTGCGATGTCAAAGAAGCTGTGTCCTTCATCTGTCTGAAGCAGTCGGGGTTTCGCTTTAAATCACAGTCATCTTCTTACGTACTCGAAGAAGCCGTCTTAGCAACACCTTTGCCTATGCTGCTGGTTCATTTCATACATTATTTTTGTGAGCATGATATTCTTTGATTGCTGGGATGTAGATATGATGATGAACATTCTCAGAAACCGGCTGGCGTTTTTGTTGTGCGAGATATTTTCTTTGTAAATTTGCTACACAAAATAAAGTGTGTTCTCAAGCATTAAGCATATATCGTCTATCTTCATGGTGAGGTACCTTCATCCACCTCCATGTACAAGGAGCTCCGCTGGGGTATCGTATACCTAATCGTGCTCCATTTTACGTGAATGTATATCGTGTAGCGCCACATCTGCTTCATCATTACCATAAAATGCGTTGAAAAGGAAAATCAAGTGAGAATCCCAGCAACTGGCAACAGCATCACATGTAAGTTGCATGTCTCCTTAATTGGTCAAGTTTCAATACATTTTCCCTGCGAGCTCCTCTATCAAAAACAAACAGGAGTCGTCCAGGCAGCAAGATGGAACACTCTGTGAGCATATTTACGCTTGTCCATGTAGGTCTATACAGGATATACTCGGTTAAGGCATTATCCACCACCTTATCTTCCCTCGCCACAAAACTTCGTGTAAACTGCACACATACTTTGGTCCGACAGGAAAGGACGGTCCAATATGGCTTTAGAGCTTTCGGCAGCGCACACTGCTCACGTTGAATACAATTTAAGGAAAAGTCACTTTGAGCGCAGATGAACAGAGGATGATGAACTGCTTGGATGAGGGAACTGTATGCTGGCAATCAAATAAATCCTCCTACAATGATTACCCGGAGATAATCCTGTAAGCAGTATATGGCAAGCTAGAATTGCTCTGCCTATATAAAACTAATGAAATGAGCTGATGGGAGAGTTTGTCTTCATTAATTAGGGGGACATAAGTGTACCTAAATTTGGTCTATTGTAAGGATAGCACGTTATAATCTTCGGATAATTTGCAGCGTAGGAGGGAATGGAGCCCCAGAGATAAAACTGGGGGCATTACGGGAGAGGGAAGTGAAATGAAAATTTGGAGGTATCACTTTGAGACTATTGGAGTGTGCAGTGCATTGCTCTCACCTTTTGCTCTGTCTTTTGTAACTTTCTGCCAATTTCCTTCCTTTCCGCAAGTGATGGAGAATCGTCGATTTGTAGTCAGCTTTTGAAGAAGACTTGCAAACAATATGGAACGGGGAGAGAGAGGGAAAGTGGGAAAGTTTGAGGAATCCTCTCAACGATAAAGTTACAGTAAAGTTAAAAGAATGAGATGATGCGACTGTCGGGGAATACCCCAAAAAGTTGAAAGAATGTGCAGAAATGATACTCATTTGTCGGTCATGCAAAAATGTGCAAGTATATTTTCCCGGCAGGAAAAATACAAAAAGTTGAATTTTTGGGGAAAGTCAAATGAGAAAGGAAGGGGCACATCATCGGAACTTCTTACATGGCGCTAAAAAAATTACTGCATTGCAGTAACAAAATTTCAAAGTAGCACTTGTACTTAACTCCAACAGTCAGTATTACAACGTTGGAATTACAGGGGTGAGCCTCTGGAAAATAGTCACGTGGCAATAAATGACTAAAACATGCTGTAATTAATATAGTTGCGCCTTGGCAAGCTACATCATCAGTCACAGTCAGCTTGAAATTTGAGCAAGGTAGTCGCTCTGAGGAATTTAATTGAGGTAGGGAATGCACTAGGTACTAAGGGTAAGTGTACCTGGGCCCCTTTGGTCGTGCTGACTCCGGAATTGTGCAGTCTCATAAAGAAAACGAGTAATTATTTCAGGGGATTTCAAAATACTTTGAATACATATTATGTCAAAGGAAAGGAAACGACTGATCTCTCTCCGTTTAACCTTGCGTTTGCATACCTAACGACCATTCTCTAATTTCTCTACAGTTTTACAAGGATAACTGGTTGCTCGAATATCAAAGTAGAGGTAAAGCATGGTGTTTTCTTTATTGTATGCGCCTACGCCCATCATCAATCGGGATCTGTAATGAAATGACAACATATAGGCAGTTGTTCATCTCACTGCTTCTGTGGGGCGCCTCCTACAAAGGGAGCTTTTAAGGGTGTCATTTATAATGTCACATTTTAATATCACGTTTTCCAGCATACGGCCATTAAACGGAGTTCCTTTAAAGCCGCCATTTCTCCTCCTCCTTTGAAATGAAGATACACAAGTGCCTAATGACCTGATAATATAAAGCATGCTCGCCCATAAAAAAAGGTAAGAGCTACACGCTCCCATTTTTATAATTTCGTTTTCACCGAAATGTACATATAAAAATACAGACGATGGTTTACCGTAAAAGAAATATGTATGCGGATATGTCATGATGGGTGCATGCCTGCTACAACGTGTGTAATGGCCTGTAATGGATCTAGGCGAGAACGCGACGCCAAAATAGACATGGATGGAATGCATAGTAATTTTTCGGGCATTTTTTACGTTGATGAATTGTTTCCATTTGGTGGACAAAAATGGAGAAAATCCCTCTTTTTCCCTCGTTCGTTTTTTTTACCTTGAGCCTCGTGAGGAATGTTTCTCCAGCGGGTATTCCAGCCTTTCCTCCCGTCACTCTCCAGGCCACCCAGAAAAAAGTGCAGAAATGATGGCATGGCATGTGCATAACAAGTACTAATTTTTGCACTCACCCAAAGACTCATCGGCCCAGCCTCTCCATCAAACCCCATGCAATCCCACGCGCTCCCCAAACAAGAAAAGAGTCGACACCCCACCACTTGTATTTACATCATTCATTTATTTGTTCATTTTTTGTACAATTATATACTTCAATTAGGTTTCTTTTACATTCACTCTCTCTAGTCCTCTACACTGGCTGCATATGGCGGCGGCTGCTGATATCTTTGGGGCTATCAAGTTTTTAAGTGTTTACATCTCTCTCTCTCTCTCTCTCTCTCTTCTCTCTCTCTCTGCACTCACTCCTTTAGCAAGAAAAAAATACGAACCGACAGTGACATGCGAACAAGCGCAAAAAACAGAATTGTACCAACAACCTTATAACAGGCTGTTACGTGTTCATCCGTAACAGAAGAATAAGTCGTTGTTGTTGTTGTTTTGTTGTTGTTTTGTTTTTTTTAGTAAGAAAAGGGGGAAAACAGAAAAGAAGCCAGTTTTCAAAGAAAAATATATAGAACATTTCGTAGTTATTTTTAACAGTGAACTACTTTGAGCCTTGTCCTGTATAACAGCATCCTGATGGTCGAGAAAAAGTGCTCAGAAGTTACAGAGGAAACAGACACGCCAGAAGATAGAAAGAGACGCTTATCAAGTGGACAGCAGAATAGATGGCCAATTATTTTGTAGTGGTGGACAAGTGGTGGTCTGAAGGAGGATGATGATGCTCGCTCGCTCGCTCCTCTATCTAGAAGGTGTATCAGGCAGGGAAGCACGTATAACCGACACACTTGTTCCCCTTTATTGAATAAACTTGTCTACTTGGAGGGGTGGACCAGGGGACAGGAATTTCCGAGGGAGCCCAGGAACTGGGCAATTTTTTTGAAGATAAGTAGCTATCATCAGGATCATGACAGGAGGAGTGATCATGATCCCCATAACACATTCAACGCTATACACACCACAATAGAAGGGTGTGTATAGATACAGTACAAGATATATACGTATAGATATATAGAGATATAGATAGATTATATATATATATATAAGACATATATAGAATATGGATAGATATTTTATTATCATTAGTTTATATAGTGTTGTCCTTTAGTGCCGCTTCCCCGGTTAGAATCCGCCAACGGTTAACTTCCTGGCCGTGGTTTTTGCGTGGACCATGTAGTGGGTTTGGCTGGAGCGGATACTTTGGAGAAGTTGGTCATCTCTATTGATGCGGACGGAAGAGGTTCTCCTGTTCCGATCCATGTAGGAGCGGAGAGCCCTCTCCTCCCAGTACTGGGGGACGGGGATGTCTTGGCGAACGCCGCGGGATCTTTGATCTAAGTAGTCAATCATGGGGCGGTAGTAGTAGGAGCCGTAGTCGTAGTTGTACTCGTAAAGCGAGCTTTTGGGCCGGGCCCAGTGGACGAATTGAGTGATCTTCTTCTTGGGGGCGACCCCTGCAAAGCTGCCAGATCCGTCATCGCCCATGGTGGTGGTGGAGGGATTTAGGAGGGTAAATAAAAGTTAAATGGAGGGAACGCTTGTGGTCCTGTGGTGCTGGAGGGGACGCGTGTCGTCTGGGTTCGACGGGGTCGCTCAAACGAAGGAAGTGGTGGTGTGCTTGGCTGGAGGGAAGGTTACTTTGCGGTTGAATGGACCTGTGGAGTAAATAGAAAAAGAGAAAAAATGAAAAGATTTGTTTTGTAACGAGTCGACTTTATTAAGAGGAGGTTTGTGCAATGCTGAAGTGGCGGGCCACGTGCGGTTTATTTTCAAGGTAGTCCTCATTACAGAAAGGAGACAGAGAGAAACTTTGGGCGACTCATAAACAAAGTTTTCCTTTTTAATACAATCCTATCTAAATTACCCACCAGCAAGGGTCAGGTGATATCCTTGCTGATATGGGATGATATGGAAAGGAAGCAATATGGAGAAAATTTTGCTGTCGTTGCAAACACAACTTTTGAGTTCAACTTTTGACCTTTCATTTTCGCTGTGAAGGATGATGCGGTGGTCGTGGTCATCGAAAAATACACGGGATTGTACCTCGTGCTCATGGAAGCCGAGAAATAGTGGAAATATGCGACAATGTAGCCTACAGCCAAAGTACATGTACGAATGACGTGACGTACTTTGGCTTGCGTTGACGTAAATACAACAGGGTGGCGTTTCATTAAATAAATGCATTTTTCATTTTTAATATTTTTATCTTATTTAAATGCCAGCTTGTGCAATGCTACAAAGTCCGTTTTTGGTGTATTACCCACGCTCGAGGCAAGTTGTTTTGAGGTTGGGAACTGCTTCAAACAAAAAAATAACACGTGGATTGGAGTTCCCAGTAAAAACTGTGCTTTGACTTCCAACGAATGACATTGAGCTTTAACGACAAACGACAGGTATTAAAATTTAACATGGAATACTGTGCTATATGAATATGAAACAGGAAAAATAAAGGCATTATTTATCCTTATATTAAATCCTGTACAAACGTAAGCCTAAGTGGTAGCAATGATAGCGCAACCTTCGCCGCCACCATCCGGGAAGATCGCCAAAGTTTGGAAATTGCAAGGTTACCAACAATATTGTCGTATGGTCTCCTATTTCTGGGAAATGCCATACCCTTGAAGTGTAGCAAATGCACCATGGATTTATTTCGTTAATTAGCAAATTCCCATTGAACTGCGGCGGGCTATTACATTCTCCCAGATAATGAGACTATATACGTTGAACAGAAGATGGCATCTACATTATTTCAATTAATTTAGAAGTTCATTGAGTAAAGGGTGTGTAAGCACCACCGGGACAAAACTGCAGCAGAAGAACAATACGGATAAGCCCATGAAGCACGGATACACCGCAGTTATCATTGACAGCGTGGTACATTTAGAAGTACTAACAGCCACACTTGAAAAATCTGGATTCGTCTAGGTCCGGCAAGGATTCCCATTAAATCGGGGCTCCTCCAAGCGGAATGGGAATGTAACGTTATTTTGTGGGCAATATAAAAGGAATATATGGATGTAAGAGCGACGATAACGTTATTGATTTTGCTACCGACATGCAAGACGGTTCGTGTTAGATTTTCTCGGGAGACCAGAGCAGGAAAGTCTTTTAATAGCTGCTCGTTTCGCAGTCATTGGGAAATAGGCAGAGCAGTTGATTATGTAGGATTGCCAAACCAGATGGGGGAATGTTTTTCTCGGATGGATGATTTACGCCGCGAGTTTTTTTGTAACGAACCAATTATAATATTTCATGTTTACTGGTACTAGCCCAGACCACTTGTGATCGTATTTCATAAATCGGTCGTATTACTGTGCGAATTGACGAAAAACGGGATGTTAATAAGTCGTACTGCAAACTGCACAATTTTTTTCTCAGGGCAATGCAACAAATGGTCTGGCGACAGGGATCAGGGTAAACCATGAATCACATTCGTCATAAATGCCGGGGACAAAAAATCATTTATTCCGTAATTTTTTTTATGTACGTTTTACGTTGTCAAGGCAATTAGCGTGATTTATGCACTGGCCTACATCAGTAATGTATCAATCAAGGAAATTGCAAAACAATTTTTACGAGCTTTCAAAATGCGGGCGATGCTGCTCTAGAAAATTAGCAATATTTTTTTGTGGGAGGGAATAATATTATTTTAAAGCGGGGCAGGAGAAGGACAACGACAGGCGGAGGAGGGGCCGCTCCAAGGGAAATTGAAACCGACTTTGTTTTTTATGCTCGAGAGTGATTCATGGAATCGGGTTACAGTGTGTGGGGGCTGCGGTTGGGTAACCAATGTAAACGACAGGTTAAAAACTGTTATAGTAAGTCTGACGGGAATCCTGATAAAAATTAGGGATAAAGCACCCCTGTCCTGAAGCAGCCAAGGGAAATATTTGCTTAAATGTTTATTCTGTCCGCAGTCGTTAATCAGGGGACAATTTAAAGGAGACAAGAGGAGAAGCGCAGATGTTGGCTGTGTCGGGTTTTTTTTACTTTCTTGGCGGTTTACTACTAAATTAGGGGTATTTGGATCACCTGACACTAATTTGGCGCGCTATTGTCAGCATCATTATTAGGAATGTTGGGTTGACATCCCAATGTTTCCAATCTCTTTGCACGTCAGTTTCCAAGGGCATACGAGAGTAATGCTGCAGGAAAAAGCGACTCACACGTAATGAGCGGTGTTGTCATTGTAAAATTGTAATAAGGACGACGATGATGGGATGATGATCGTGTTTGTGGATAATTTTAGTAACTTGGAAGATAACATGTGTAGAAAATGCTATATTTTTTGGCTTTCAAAGGGAAATTTGAAATGCGTATTACTGTGCAGCCTTCAGATCTTTGACAAGGTACCTATACCAATATAATCATTGATTGTACCAGAAAAATTTAAATTTCATAGTCAGTCGTCTCCAAAATTTATTATAACGAAAATTTTATTTTTGAATTTGGAAACTTCTTTAAAAGTTTAGGATTATGAGTGACAATATATAGTTCACAGGAATTCTTTTAGCTTGCTGGGTTTTAATAAATGTGAATTGGCATACCAGCACGTGCGTTTATACCGGATCACGGAAAATTCAGGCGTCCAAAACTGAATACCAGTTTTCACTAGATTTATTTGGTAACTATCAGATTTTAATGGGAGTTTGGATGGTACTCTTGTCATTTTTAATGTGACATCGTTATGTCATACTAATTAAATGAGATGTTGACTGACACGTCCCGACATTTTAATGCTAATGGTGAGACTGTGTTTGGACAAGCGGCATTTGAGTGAATAGTAGGAGCGCAGCGAGACGTCTGCTATGGTAATTCTAACGAGTAACGACACTGACGACAGTAATTGCTGGGAGTGAACACGTACAATTTGCGTGTGATGATGTAAATTAGTTTACCTTACAAGGTATACTGTTTAGGTGGTAGGAAGATCGATCTACCCGAAATGGGAACTCTACCCAAAAAAATCAATCTCTTGTGAAATGTGAAGTGCCTCCATGAAGTAGCGTTAATAGCGTATGCAATGTTTTCTTAAAAGATTTAGATTGGATAAAAAAATGTTTGGTAGCTATAGGAGCCTAACTATTGCACTAAAATGGTAATTTTTCAATTATTCAAATACTTGTACATTTAGAGATTTTTTATAGTTACTTTTCAAAATCAAATCGTTTACTTAAAGACAAACAGACAAACAGCACAATCACGAAAGTCTATCTGGCAAAACACATCAGAATTGAATTCTGCAGTTACAGTATAGTCAGATTACACTAATTGTTTTATCACTTCAACAGCATACCTTGTCTTGCTAGTAAGTGCCTTGTAGCCAATATTTAGTCTCTAACGAGCTGTCCAAATGACTCCCTGTCGGATTGGAAGAACGACCCATCTACAAAAACTGATGCAGAATTAGGAACTGTCCACACATCCCCAAGTGTGCGTTGTAGATAAAACAGGAAACAAAGCGTTTCCGTTGAAGACAAAAGATGAAAGAATTAATAAATGCTTATGCGTCCCCTGGGATGAATATCACTGACGTCAATGACTGTGAATGAATGACTGTTATATACAGATTGTGTAACCCCAGTTTTTCGGCTACTGCGAACCGTAGATAACTCTCCTTTACATTAGATGACTTGCTGTAATCAAACACCACCGAAGAGGTAAAAGATCAAAATTACCGGAGGAGGTAAGTTGTAACCAGTTAATGCTTGAAAAATGGGGATAAATGTGAGACGCTTGGCGAGATCAGTTTCATACAGTCACATAAATGTCATGCTATTACCATTACTATATATTGCTAGCGTCAGTGACAAAGAAAGTTAATTTACTTGTCCATTCATTATCAACATGAGTTAGTTATTAAGAGACGAAGTCTCTTTTGGGTTTTACTCGTCCGTCTGTCCGTCCACGCGATATCGAGAGAGATAGGATTTTGAAATTGTTTTCTGGAGGTTGTAGGGGGTCACCTTGGGTAGGGAGGTGGTAGGTCAAACCGGAAGTGGGTCAAAAGGTCAAAGGTCATTTTTTTAAAAAATGAGAGCTTGGGCTAAAACTGGTGGAATGATACATTAGATCATGTTTATTGATAATACGGGCTTTGTCGCTTATCAACCAAATGGCTAAGACACTAGGAGAGGTCAAAGGTCAACAAAATCACGTGACCATTTCTCATAAACTAATGGAAATTTGGACTTTCTATTTTCTGGAATCAACAGTGAGTCAAAGACTCTTGCTGAACTTATACTTTAAAGTCTCCGGTCACACCGGAAATGGATCAAAAGGTCAAAGGTCAATTTAAAAAAATGAGAGTAGTGGCTAAAAATTGGCGGAATGATACATGAGATATCATGCTTATTGATAATACCGACTTTGGTGCTTATCAGTCAAAGGGTTAAGAAACTAGAAGTTAATGGTCATCATGGATAACGAATGCCTGGCTAAAGGGTTGGAGAGATCTCTTGTTAATTCTCCAAAACTTCGTCTCTTCTTTATGTCCGTTTGCTTTTAGGATTTATTATTATTATTAAACATCTGCCACACACAGGCAATAAAATAATTACTTCCGTTATCCCCTATTATGATTATGTGCTCTGCTGTGAGCAATCTAAAAACTCCGTCAATTCCACCGTGGTTCTTTTCCCACAAAAACGAGTCTCATGCAATATTTTCCTTCAATCTTTATGCATTTCACGGTGACTAGAATAATTGCACAAACAATAAAAAAACGTTCCATTTCCCCGTACAAAAACATGCCCGTCCCAACCATAACAATTGCAACCACCAACATTTCTCCTTCAAATGCCTCCCGTTTCCCCCTCCCCCCAAATAGGTTCAATGGCAATGAAACTTGCAGACATCTTGTAGAAAACTCAATACAAATTATGTCAACGACTCAAAAATTTCTTTTCATGTTTCGTTCCATTCCACACAGTTAGGACTCTCTGCAATAACACGCTTATCAGCCCGTCAATTTTATTTGTTCGGAAAAACCCTGCCGTTGTAGCCCATTTGATTGACGTTTATCCTGTTTTGCTTCATGGCATTTTGCTACACGGTTAGGCATTAATCGAAAGAAAAAAGAAAATAGATTCCCTCCACAAAAGAAGGATGACTCATCTGAAGGAGAATGCGTCTCGTCGTGCTGCGGTATGCATAGGTGGTATAAAAGTGCAACGTTTTCTGCACTATGTCGCAATAGCTCTTTAAATGTGTCTGCAAAACCAGCAAAAATTATTTTGGCGTGGGTAACGCTAACGCTCCTCCAATCTCCCACTGTTACAAAATCCTGTCACTTTCAATTTCAATTACACTTTTTTTATGTCGAGGGAAGGAGCAGCAGGGAAACGGGAAAAGAAGAAACTTTTGTTTAAGAGTGGCGCTCAAGAAGTTGGTAAATGTGTACGAATTGTTTCCTGCTTGCATCACCAACCGCATATAATGCCGTCTGTGGTGCTGGATCAAAAGGGAACTTTTGTTTAAATCGCGCAAAACTTTCTCATGCACACCCGTTTTTAACCTATAGCGCCCCGTAATGAGCAGGACACGAGAGAGAGAGAGAGAAAAAAAATTGCTAAAAATATGCAAATGCATATTACCAACATCACCGCCCCGAATCTTGAGAGCGGTAGCGGTTCCCCCGAATCGTGGGTAATGATCCGGGCGTGGTGAAGGGGCAACACCCGCGACAAGCAACCCCGCATCCCCGACATTTTTGCCAAGGGAATTTTAAAGCGGGCAATTCAAGCAACCGCGGAAGGAAGGGAAGTTTGCAAAAATCGACCTGGTCAAATTATTCCCTGTGGTCGCATTACAAAAGAAAAGGTCCATATACTTTCCCCCTTTCGATGTGGTAAGATCCCCGCTTTTGATTTTTACGATCATTCCGGTAGAACATGACTGTAACGGCCACGGAAAGAGCGTTACTTCAAAAGACAAGTAATAACGATAACAATGATACTCCCGATAACGAGTAACACCCTCCATGTATCAAAAAGACACTCGGGGCAGCCGCGCCATAAAAATAATTTTTCGTTCTTTTTTCTGCGTGTGTGTACGTTTTTGTATGGAAAAAATCTATAATTAACTAAGCGGTTGCCACATACACCGTTGTCGTGCACAACGAGTCGAGTGTGGAGGTCTTTGTCGTAGAAAAGGGAAAATACATAAATATTTCAACACAACGCCACACGATATCCCCTATTTATACCAATCGGTCTAGAGAGTGGTAGTGGGGCTTCATCCGGAGCTTCTGATAAAAATACGAGCCTTGGTACGACTATGGTCTAGTAAAGCCCGTGTACAATCCTCAGAGGAGAACAGAGAGAGAGAGAGAGAGAGAGAGAAAAGAAGAAATAAGTAGTATGCTCTGTAGCAAAAAAATGCTCTTCTGGCTCACTTGATGTTCTTGTGATCATACATTACATTTGAGAACGGCAAGATTTCACAACGGATTTGGTCCATGCTGCTGTTGTTGTAGTATTTTTGAACGCGAAGCAGTAACTCAGCTCCTCTCTTTCGGGTGCTACTGCTACTCTCCTGCTGCTGCTGCTGCTGCTGCTGATGATGATGATGGTCGCGCTGGCGACAATAAAACGGAATGAAGCTCCACAGGAAATGTACTAATTCCTTTGTGCATATTTAAGCCAACTAATGAGCTCACTCTGTCGATCATGTATTTTTAGTTTTCTTCTGTATTGCACGAAGAAGAACACGACGACGGTAGAGAGAGAGGGGGGGAGAGGGAAAAAATGTCTGGCGGAAGAGCAGGTACACACATACTTCTTTATTTGACGCCGAATTCCATTTACGAGTCCATTCAATTTTCAACGGGAAATATTTTTTTGAGGAGTAAAGCCAGGAAAAAAAGAGTTGGCTCCAGGTTGTCTGAGATAAGGGGGAAAATAAATGTTAAATCCGGAAGAAGTGTCGTTTTTATTTTATTTTTTTGCAGAATTCCCCGGTTACCTAGGTACAAGAGGCTTTTTATGGGGTGTAGGGATGGGGGGGAGGGATTGCTAATGTTTCCTGTGATAAACGGTCTGCCATGGGCCACCGGAGGTTACCAGTTGACAATGTGACCTTTCCCCGTTTAAAAATAAAACTTGAAATAGAAGAATTTTTCCAACTTTGTTGGAAAATGGGAAAGTTTCCTAGCGAAATCTTGTCAAAGCCAGATGCTTTTAGTCAATAAGGAAAAAAATTCTCTCCCACTGCAACTGCAGCAAGGTTTTCCAGTTGGTCGCAGGTGTTTATTCTCACCATAAGGAAAAATGGAACTTTCATAAAGTGCACTTGCGACTTCTGCAGAATGCAAACCAATAATTCACGACGTAGTTGCTCGATTGCCGTATTCCCTGGCAGATATATGTCAACATATGCTGGGATATGTTGAATTAATTGTGTGTCAACTTTTAGTTGACGGATGGCATTGAAACGCTTAAAAAGTTGTATTTTATGAAGCAGCAGCAGCACTTCAAAAGCGGAGGGGGTACGAACTACTTAGTACGTACCGTGCTTATACTTTAGCATCAACAAATTCCCCTTTTCGATTTGACATATCCGACTACTTATTTTTTTATTCTCATTTTAATGCAGTAGTAGTAGTACGCAAATGGAGGTTCTGGAAACCTAAGGTAAACTGGCATTTAAAATAATTCGACCTTTATGATACATTTACTGCGCCTTTTAAACGGAGCCCTTGGTTGAAGGGAATTCCGGGAATAAATGAGTGAAAGCGGAGGAGACATAGGCAATATTTCCTCTTAAATTCGAGCAAAGTAAGGTTTAGTTCGCCCATTTATTTTATTTCGTTAAAAACTGCATTGAAGTATTTAGGAACAAAGATAACAAGTTAAAAGCTGTTAAAAGGCTGTTCCTTTTTTAAAGGTAAACTGCTAGTGCTATGAGAATGACTATAATAGTAGCAAATACATCTCTAAATTCCACTCTTGGGGGAGATAAAAGTAAGTTTCCAGTTTCAACGAGTGGCAGACGGAAACAAAGTTAATAATAGAGGCTAAAAGACAACAATACCTAATAAATACAGCCCAACGAGTTAAGCTTGTACTTAAAGGCGGATTTTTTTTTGCTTCCGGTCCGTAAAAATAGTTGAGACTGCCTTTCAAACGGCATTGCACACACCTTTCCTGTTGTTCACGGAGAAAATCATTTCTTCACCACTCTGCCTTTACCCTTTTCAATTGTGAAATTGTACTGGAGCGGAGTTTGAATATTTATCTTGCTAATGAGGTTACTCTGCCAAAGTTTTGAGTTAGTCTACCTTAGGTCATTCCACTGCGCGTGGATGTTAAGAGAAAGTTACACGGCAAAACAGCCCTTTTGGCTGGGAGTAAACATTCGCAAACTTCATTTTCATTTTTTTTCACAATAACATTTTTCGACAATGCTCCAGCTGAAATAACTGGAGAAAAGGAGGGAAGATCCCATATATCATGCTCGATTTTCAAGAAAGGATTTGTTACATAATATGCAACAAAAGCTACATAAAAAGGTGGTTGAAGGAGAAATTTGCCAATTTCTTTGGTTAGCACAGCGAAATCTAATTATGGCGTTCCTGCTCCTTGCTTCCCTGGAGCAGCTCCCTGAGATTACTTTCCAGGCTGACTCAGAAATCCCGCGGATAACAGGGCATTCGACACCCTAAAACTTATATTCCCTCCAAAGGGGAAATGACAACAAGGTTTGTGTAGTAAAAGCGACTGCAGTTCTCATAATAGGCGGACTGACAGTCGTAGTAGTAGGATTGTGGTTGCTCCAGGGTGCGGGTGGAATCCAGGTACTTTTATAAGGTAACATACATACATGTGTGGGTCAGAGTCAGAAGTATCGTATGGCTTTACTGTAACAAGGAGGAAAATCTAATTACTCATCAAAAGTGACTTGGAAAGCTTCTTTTAATCAAATCCTCCTTCCAAATGGATATTGAATTTGTGTATAAAAAATACAGCGGACCAGCATCTTATCGAAAGCGGGATTATGCACGGTGCTGGATTAGGGTTTAAAATCCCGGCAATATTGTAGGAGTTGATAACGCAATTAAACGTAATTAAGGCCAATTAAATAGGAAGAACACGCCGGGTCCCTTGTACACATTTTCTCCGCAGGGACACACACGCAATATACGTAACGGAGGGAAAGTGACCTTGAGAAATTTGCACCTGTGGCTTTTCTTCCGGAGTACCTATTATAGAATATACAGAAAGGTTCCCAAAAAAAGAGTTTAAATGCTTACCTTTTATACTAAGTCCATAAAACTGGAACTGGCAAAGAAAAAAGCACGGAACTTGTTTGGAATTTGCACCTTCACTTGCGTTACTTCCAGTAGGACACCAAAATATATACAAAAATAATATTAGCTCCTTAAATGATTATTCTCAGCCTGTTCTCGAACGATACTGGCTACTACTATATCCTCGTTTTTGGGGGGAAATTGGGAATATTTTTTTTTAATATTTAATTTTTTTACTAGGTATACGCTGCTGTTTCTTTATCGTGTCGTCGCTCTCACAGTCCACCACTCTGTTTCTTTCTTTCTCTCTCTCTGTATCTCTTCTATTATTCGTCGCTACTCTTGGTCGTCGTGCTTGATTGTCTTTTATTTTTATCGTGAAATAATAATAAAAAACCGGTACGGCCACGACGGACAACGAGGACGACGACGACGGGAAGAAGGATGATAATTGGGAGGATATATACTGTTATAATATCTCTCTCTCTCTCTCTCTCTCTCTCTCTCTCTGATATGATTCGTCAAGGATATTCCAACCTGTGTGGGGATGAATGTGGTAATATCCTCTTTTGTTATTTCCTTCTGGAATAAAAAGCCCGTCTCTTTTGTCTCTTTGATGTGTTATTAAGTACAGATGAAAGACAGAGTGCTCTTCAATGGATCTCAAACGAAGAGTGAAGAAAATTTGGAGTCGTGGCAAAATTTTAAAAAGTGCTTGGCTCTTTCTCTCTTCTCTCTCTCTCTCTCTCTCTCTCTCTCGCTGTATTTCTCAATATAAATAGACATACATGTTTATAGACGTTTCCTTCCGTACGAAATTATGGTTCGGATGACAATGTATGGGAAATTGTGCACAATCAAGGGGGAAAATATACATAAGCAAAATGTTAATGCAATATCTGAGGCGGTGTATCCGCTTACCCAGTTTGTGTTACAAAAACACATTATAATACGTAGGTAATCACCATCATCATCATCATCATCATCATCAATGTCAGTACGAGTATTTTTTTCGTTGTAGTGTCTCATGTTTTTTTCGCGAGAGAGACGCATCTCATCGAAAGACACTAGAGAGCCTCGCCACCAGTGGCATTGTACGCCGTTACGGAAAGGTAAGAAGGAGATTGGTGTACAGAGAGAGAGATGTTGCCGTTTACTTTGAGAGAGACAACTAGAGAGGAAGACATGCTGACGACAACTACAACGAGAGAGAGAGAAATGAGTTGAGGTTGAAAATGAGGAGACACGAACACGTTCTTGGTGGTTTACTGGCGAGAGGAGAGAACATGGTAAAAGAGCGATTTGAAAAGTAATTTTCCCCTGTTTCGTCCGTTCAAAAATAAAAAGTGTTACTTGAAACCAGGGTATCCATTCTCCTTTATTCTCTCGTCGTCTGTTTCGGTATGCGTGCGGCCAGCACCCAAAAACATGAATGTAGAGAGAGAGAGGGGCTTTGTGGTAAGACCTGTACGTGTGAGACGCTGCCAATATTCTGGGGTGGTAATCTACGGGAGGAGACGCAGAAGAAATTGCATACCCGGTGCAAATAAGTGGTGGTGTGTTCCAAGAGTAGTTAATTTAGGAACTGGGAGAGAAGACAAGCTCATTATGAGAACAGACCGTTACAACCAGTGGCACGACAGTGTGCGGTTAAGTTATGCAAGACAACCAAAAACAAACCTGGCATTGTGCAGAGAAAGAGAGAGAGAGAAGAGAGATTATTGTGTTATGGGGAGTCGTATGGTAATTCCATATAGACAGAGACACGTCTTGTGTATATCTCTCTGGCTTGCTTTCTGTACAAGTTTATAAACGACTGTGTATGCACGCTGGTGACAATTAAATAAATAACGCCGAGGTAAAATGTGTTTAAAGCATAATTTGGCATGTAAGTACAATACAGCCTGTTATTGGATCCTATCTACACGGCCAGACAAAAGGGCAATTGCATATGTAATCGGGGTGTATCTCTGTATCTTTCTGGCAAAAGGAGAAACGGTGCTGCAAATATTGGATGTGCTGCAGAACCCCACTTTAGAGTCAAATTAAGAGGAGAGTGGCACTCCAACAGAGAAAAAGGGAAAAGGAGAAAAAACCTTGTTAATCCCCTACCCCCATATACTCAAAAGATCAAACTTGGGGAAAATATGCAAGTATTTATAAATTGTTTTCGTTTGTGGCATCATTTATCCACATAAATATTCACAGCATGTACACATTTCATACGAACACACACAATTAGTTCGCAAATACATCGTTCTGTGTTGTAACCGTCGGTACGGGTGTACCTACCTAAGTTGTTGTCTGCTGTAGAGAGAAAAACAGCGAGAGGAGAGAGAGAGAGAGAGAGAGAGTAAATGGAAGCTAAGAGAATAAGGACATCATGAAACTCGATAAAACCAAAATGTTACGATAATCCTATCTCAAAGTGTTCCTTCTTTTCCCCATTTTCCCCTGCATGTCCATTCGTTTCGCGCTGGCGAACAAAAGGTCGTCTGTAAATGGGTTGGACCGGAAATGGGGTGTCTAGGTGATTGTGTTGCTTTTAGAGTCCTGGGAGTACAGCGACCAGTTTTAATCTTTTAGGAAAGGGTAGGATTGATGAGATAAAAATTTTGAAGGATGGGAGAATGTCGACCAAAATATAAATAGAACTTTGGTTTCT